>APFE031201994.1:27899-91035 GCA_000404065.3 Pinus taeda
TTGGGCAGGAGGGTATAGGACCAGCTGTTTGGACATAGGCCCATTTTTTATGGTCATGCTTCCTGCTCGACAGCTGATGTAAGCATCTGCAGTAGCCAGCCAAGGCCTTCCCAAAATGAGGAGATATCCAGTGAGTCTTGCCTTTGGCTGAAGGACCAAAAAGTCCGCAGGGTACTCCGAGGAGTCAACAGAGACCAAGACATCTTCCACAATCCCTTCGGGAGTCACGATGGAGCGGTCTGCCAATTGCAGCATTTTCAAGGTCTTCCTTAAGGAACTCTGAAGGTTGAGCTTAAGCATGGTGTCCCTGATCATCACATTAATGGCGGCCCCTAGATCAATCAAGGTGTGGGGTATGATGGTGCCATTAATGTGGACATCAACTACAGGACTCCCAGGGTCCAAATACTTTGGACAGATTACTTGCCCCAACATGAGATCGGACAGTTGTCCTATGACATTGATGGTTGAGGTATCTCTCTTTCGCCCGCCTGGGTGCCTGAAACACTTCTCCTTAATCAATTTGTTGTATATTGGTACATCTTTTATGGCCTGGAGAAGTGGTATTTTCACACACAACAGCTTGAGTTCTCCCAGAAGCTCATTCTCTTCTGGGTTGGGTTGTGTGGTTACTGTGAGTTGCTCAGGAAAGGGTGGAATGGCTTGGGGTTCACTTTCTTGTTTCTCTTCCTCCTCCTCTAGGGGAGGAGGTTGGCGCTCTGGAAGGACCTTCCCAGATCGCAGGTTGATCTCCTGGATCTCCACGGCATAGGTAGGGCATGTTGTCTCCCCAGTATATACCTGTTGGGCCTGTCTGTTGTTGGGGTTCGGTTTCGGTTGAGCAGGCATCTGGGGTTGTCTTGGAGGAGCAGGAGGTAATGGTTGTGGTTGAGCCGGTTGTGGAGGCAAAATGGCAGGAGGAGTGTTGTACTGGGGCCTCCACCCCAGTTGAGGTGCATTCCACTGCGGTTGTGGCTGGGCATGAGAGTGAAACGAATGAGAAGGAGGTTGAGTATGGTATGGAGATGGATAAGACCACGGAGGAGGTGCGGACTAGGAAGGATGAGCAGGGGGGCCCCAAGAAGGTATATGAGCGGATTGGTTGGGGTTATAATAAGCTTGGGATGTCCCTTGCATCCCCTGCTGGTAAGGTCTGGGTCCATGCAGCCTCCTTTGGTTGAGGAAGTAGAGAGTTTCAGTAGCCACCTCAGTCCCTAGATACATGGCTTTAAATCCAGGCAAGGTAGGGCATTGGTTGGTGGGGTGGTCTTCCTCACAAATGAAACATACCTCTACTGAGTGCAATGGGCACTCATTCTTGGGATGCTTCCTCGTGCATCTAGGACAAAAAATGGCCAAAGCCCTCTCAGCTTCTTCTTTCTTTTTCTGAATTCGGAAGGTATCAAGTTGCATGGCAATAGTCTGTCTCATCTCACTCTTGAGGTCTTCCATCTGGTTAGCAAACTCATGCTTGTAGAAAGTGGTACTAGTTGAAAGATGATTCCTCCTACCTCTCTTTCGGGCCGCCCTAGAATGGTTTCTAAACATGGTCTTTATGTCCTCATAAGGTAGTTGGTAGATGTCTCCTCCAGCCAACATGTTAAGGGTGTCCAGAAGGTCTTCAGGGACTCCTCGGAGCAAAACCACCTTCAGAGATTCCGGGTCAAGTGTGCACTTGGCCCGTTTATAACTGAGTTGGAACCTTTCCTCGTAGTCTTCTAAAGATTCATCGCTTCCCATGGTCATCCGAAAGATTTCTCCCTTAGTTTCCTTGGATCTACAAGAGTCCCGGTATTTGGAATTGAAAGCTTGCTGCATCTGAGCCCAAGTGGTGATACTGTTTCCAGATAACCCCATGAACCAGTGTAATGCTGCGTCCTTGAGGGTAGAGGGAAAGAGTTTCAACTTTTGCTCATCCTCAGCATAGTCATAAGTTTGACAAAGGACAACAAACTCAAACAGGAAGGTATCAGGGTCTTCAGTAGTCAATCCATGGAAGTGAGGTAAAGCGGAGGGGCTTATGTTTTTCATTTTCATGTCTTCATTGGTCTCTCGGATGGGAAAGGCACCTTCTATTCTCTCATCTTCTCTTCTACCGTTTCGGTTTTCAGCCATGGCTTCAGATGGAGTGTTTTCTAATTCTCCTTTTGTTATAGGATCTTTGTATATCTCAGGAGGTTCACCTATAGGTTCTTCTGGCTCACTGTCACCAGAGAAGAGAGAAGGTTGACTCAGTGATGTTGTGGGGGTGTTGGGTAAGAATTTACCGGTTTTATCTCTGTTCCTACGAGGCATGAAATGGAAAGACTTTTGATTGCTTTTGTTTTTTTTTTCTAGTACCTGCAAAACTAAAATAGATTGAACTGCAACTAACTATCTTGTTGAAATGAAAATGCGGAATTGAAATGAAAGCAGGAAAGGACTAATCTATTTTGCTCAAATGAAATTGCAGGAATGAAATGCTAAGCTACACTTGCAGAATTGAAATTGCGGAATTGAAATGCTAAGCTACGCTTGCAGAATTGAAATTGCGGAATTGAAATGCTAAGCTACAGTTGCAGAATTGAAATTGTGGAATTGAAATGCTAAGCCACGCTTGCATAATTGAAATTGCGGAATTGAAAGGCTAATCTATGAAAGCAGGAGATGTCTACTCTAATTTTGCGGAAACGAGATTGCAGAATGGAAATGAAATAAACTACTTAGCAAAAGGTTGTACGAGAAAATAGAAGAAAAACAACAATCACCAATACTCTGACGCTTCCCCGGCAACGACACCAAAAAGAATGGTGGGCTCCAGTATTGCAGCAATAATGCTGCAACTCCTGGGACTCCCTTCTTTACTTTTATCAACCCGGTAGTTCGTAACAAACTTGGAAGCGACGGTGCTGTATGCACAAGTACTAGCTCTTGCCACAACTGTCACTTGGTCAGCTAGCACAAGTCTGCTAGGAGCTTAAGCCAACTTCTATGAGCTCTTAGAAGAAGCTTTTTAATTGATGGATGAAAGCTAACTCGAAGAGAGCTAATCTATTTACGAAAAGAGATTGAAAAACTGAAGGAAAGCGCAAACGCTAGCAAACCCTAATTCTACCGGCTAGTCCTACTGATGCAAAGATGAGAATGCAAACTACTGAAAGAGATGCCATTACTTCGATGAAGGTAAAATACATTTGTCTAGACTACCTCTGTCCTAAGAAAACATCTTTTTGTGTTTGTGATTAAGTTGTCAGTTTCATCATGCATATACTTTCACTGTTCTTTACTGTGCAGGGGTGGATCAAGGATGAGAAATGCTTGGAAAAGGTTGGGAAGGTTCAGAGAGGGTCTAAGGAGTCCCTAACACCCTTCCAGAGAGTTTTACAAAGTTTGGCTATCAAGAAACCTCATTTGTGAGCTTCTACAGGAAGTCTGCAGGGGTTCTACAGGATGTTCAGAGATTTCTACAAGATGTTCAGAAATTTCTACAGGATGTTTAAAAAGTGGATTTTAGAGGATGGGTGAGTGAGGGAAGATGCATGAATGGATAGGGAGGTAGGATAGGGGCCTGGAGTGACCCAGGGACTGGTGGATGGAGTGGTGAGAGGGTGTAGAAGACTGACTTGGCTTAAAGAAGGCTAAGACAATGATTGAGCAAGAAGGTAGGGTTACGTGGGCAAAAGGACAGGTGTGAGACGAGGAACCTAGCTAGGAGATGGAACAGCTGGCTCTGATGAATCTTAGGTGGATGAGAGAGTGGTAGAGATGCCTTGCACGGTGTACATTTAACCGAATCAACAAAGTCTTACAAATAATCAAAGTCCTAGCTAATCTAATCTAACTATCAATAAAACGAATGAACAACAGCTTTATTTGGAAAGAAAACCATGTACATCAATCATGCAAAGAAACATTTTAGAGATCTGAACCCATAACTAACTTCTGCAAATGAAAATAGTACACTAAGGATTTCATGGTCAATCAAACTAGTGTCTTTGTTGGGACAACACTGTTTCTTCAATTCCAGACCCTGACCCAATAAGGATGAGGTGAAACCGAGAGTGTTTTTGACCCTTTTCTTGGAGCTTTTTTCCTGTTATTATCCTACCAATCTATTTTAAACATCTGAAGCAATTCTATTCATAAACAGTGACCTATTTAACCAACACAACTAAATCTGCCCAACAGAAATACGTTTCAAATGCATAAAAGGAAAACAACGATGCATAAAGGAAAGGTAACAATACAAAAAGGAAGCCCTAGGCTCTTAGGTTGGGCCCAACCTTGAGAGCTATGGCTCCTATAGAAAACTCAGAGTTGATATAAAATCGGACTACTTCTCATTATCAAAAAATAGTCATAAGTCAAGAGTTATGCCAAAATGGCTACAAGAGAACAAGTAAAGTTAACAGCACTGTAGTGAAAAATATGCAATGGTTTCAAAATTCCCTTACAAAGCCTGAGGCCTTAACATTTATACACCACGAGGGCCCTAGCTAGCCTCCTAAATCTATGGGACTTGGCTGTCCAAACTGTGAGTAGACAACCCCTTCCAAAATCTGCTTGGCTGCCTTCTAGATCCGGTTTTGGTGGCCTTTGGAGCTCGGAGTTTGGGGTGAGAGATCCGAGGAAGGGCTATTTAATGCCATAGACAACCCCCCTACGAATCCTCACCTCAAGCTTGGCTGTCTTCTAGCCCATGATTGCTCGGTTTTGCTCCAACATGTGTCAAAAAACCTGAAATGAGCACGTGTTAGCCACCTAGGAAGAGTGACTACCCTTATTCGTACACATGACATAAAGATACTGAAAAATAATGCATAATCTATGAAAAATGAAGGATTGAACAAGGACTGAACAAGGATAATTAGGCCAAATGAGCCCAACAAGCTACCAAATTTGGGGCTCATCATCAACCTCTATTTCTTTACCACATATAAGACTTGGAAGAGTTGATTAATGTAACTGTTACTAAGGAGAATGACGTGAGTGGGGGATAGAGGAGATGAACTATTTTGTCTTTGCTTGATTATGCCAAAGGTGGACAATCTTTTGGGGAGGCGATCCTAGAAGTCGGGCTGGAAACAATAGTCAAATCTCTATCTACTAAGAAGAAGACCATAAATAGGTGGAAAATCCAATCAAAGTGGATGAGGGTATTAAAATCTTGATTCTAGGGTGGATGTTTATTAGAACAGTGTGGTGAAACTCAAGCAGAGAATTTTCGTTTTGGTTGGACATTTGGCATTCACCAAAATGACGGGACCTCAAATGAATGAAAGGCGAGATCAAAATTGTAAGACAACATAATTGGAAACCAAATGAATTGTATATTAATGATTGATCTCGATAAATGATGTACAATATGTACATATAAATACATAATGAAATCATTGATTCAGTTTCAAGGTCTTCTTAGACTCTAATAACTACTCACCAAAACACAAACCTAACCCAACCTTAATCCCAAGGATTAGCTATCTAACATTCCCCCCTAAATTTGAAGGGATGTATCATTGTCCAAGAAGGAGAGCTCAAAATGAAAAAAATGCATCTCAGCCAAGAGTTGAATGTCTCTTAGAAATGCTTTTTAAGGATGACCACAAACTAATGTGGGAGAACTCAAGGAATCACCCAACACCAACCTTGGAACCTTCATAATAGTTCTTAGAACAACCAAAAATGTGGTTTTAAGGTGACTACTAACTCTCAAACTATGAGTATAATTCATTTGAAAATTTTTGAATCTGGAAGTGCTCATTCACAAACAACTCATTCAAAAAAAACTAAAGTATTTTTGGCTACAACTCTGGCTCTAACTGGTATAGTTTGTGGCTCAGGCTTACTTGTGGATCACTAACTCAGGTTCAATTAACAAATATTTGAACCTGTAGTAGACCATCAACAATTCCCCCTTTGTTGCAGAAGATGACGTATTTTTCATCATTGCAAGGCTGGTCATACTCTCAAACGTATCCTACGGTATGACCTGTAAATCTTCTTGGTTTCTTTAGACCAATCCCAAGAAAAAACCCATCCTGCGTTTAGTTTCTCTCTTGCAATAGTCTTATTTTTGGAACATTTGTTTCAGTGGTGATTTATCTTTCCACAATGCCGACACGGGTGAAGATCAAAACATTGATATTTCACATTTCCAACTCCATTACAATGTTGGAATCAATCAATTTGTTCTGGAACAACACCATATAGAAATTCAACACTATGAAATTCTATAGGTTTTGAAAAATTAGGAATATGAAAATATACATCCAAGACATCCTTATTATATCCCAAACCAGTTATGTGTAATTTCTTCCCACGATCTTATAAAGGTTTTGGAAACTGTAGATTTCATAATTGTATGTAAATGACTCTTGCATACCCTTGCTTGGACATTACTTTCTGATGCATCCAAATTCTCTTTTGAAATCACTTCATTACTTTGATCTGAATGATGATCAGGCTCAAACAAACTGTTTTTCTAGAAAAGAACAGGTTCATATTTTTTTTTTGTAATTCGTATAGTTCATCTCGTTGGAATTGAGATTCAAGTTTTAGAAACTCAATCTTCTCTGGTGAATTTTGCAAACAATTTCTAATGTCAGACAGGGTGTCTTTGCTGACTTCGATTGTATTATGAACATTAGAAATCATTAGAGTATTTAATAACTATATCGAATAATTAATTCTCACCATTTTATCCAACTCACTATCAGAAAACAACGAATCAGCTTTGAAAAAGGTGTTGACCTCCACTTACAACGCAAAACTGGCTCATTTGAATATGTAACCAAATATAAAATATGCCACCAAAATAAAATAATTTACTTCTAAAAAATTAACTCTCAATGTTATTCACTTCACAAAAATGCTTCAAAAACTTTACTAATACTCAATCTTATATATCCATTAATGTTTGTGCCAACCTTGAAAGCTAATATAACACACTTACGTTTACCTTGGTTGCTTTTAACTTTAATGTTTCTTAGTCACAAATATTATCTTCATCTCTAACCTTGCCATACCAATTCTAGCATGCCAAATATCTTTAAATATGATCTTACTTCAAAATATTCGTTTAATCTCCACTATCCATGATATATTAAAATAAAAGTTTCTTTCTTGGAAGTGCTTTTCCACTCTTTGACTCTTTCAACTCACGAAAAGAATTTTAAAAGGTTATGTACCTTTATTTTTTCTCTTTGCAGACATCTATATTCTAACATTAAATGACATTTGAATGTGTTGCTCTCTAGCAAAACTGGTTTTTTGTTAAAAATAAGGGTTATTCCAAGGATGTTTCTCTACAAACACTAAATATCTCGAACTGGAACCAGGGCATCCCACGACAATGCTACATCAGCCAGTGATCCACATGAAAAAACAAAATCTTGGTGCATGTAAAATAGGAACTCCACAAATCATCATCCAATGAGAGACACACTAGAAATTTCACAATGCTTTTACAATCAGACTTCAGATCAATCGTTATGCTACTAAAAATGGAATCCCCGACCAGCCACATCAAAGAAAATTTAATTTGTGTGGTTAAGATGACAAGAAGAAATCCACTTATGCGTCTGCACATTGAGCATCCGCACAACCACACCACTAAAGAACCCTCATGCTTAATGCCATTCATAAAAAATGTTCCCTTGAGAGTCAAATTTCATTCTCCTTTATTTAAGTTATGTTATTCTCTGTGGTAGAACCAAATTTTACTAGTACTTGTCTAGTTCGAAAGTCGAGGCAAGCAAGGAAGACCTTCACTAGAACCATTTCAAATTTGTCAGAGGCACATCAGAATGAAGTGTGATCGCATATTCCAACTGCTACTACAAAAGTCCTCTTCTTCCCAGACTTTTTTTTTTTCTCTGTCGAAGCATCGACATTGTTGGTCTCAACCCCAACTTGCAAATCAAATTATGATTCTTTTCGAGGAACATTTCAGCAAATTTATGTGTGAGAGAGCTCAAATAGATCTAATTTAAAAAAAAAAATGGCTAAGGGTACGATGTTTATTTCTCATGACAAGACATTTGTATTGTAGTGTTACCAACAAATTGTCCTTCAAATTTTTCACGTCGTCTTCACCTTCACTTTCTGACACCTTTGTCTCATATGGTAAAAACACAATTTGTCGGCAAAAATATTTGCAAACCTCTCTATGTTAGTTGAACCATGTTAAGGCACTCCTTTTTGCATCAGTGAACCACACGTGAGTCTCTTCGCTCTATAGCTTATGATAAGTACAATTTCTACGTCAATTTCTTCTCCTACCCAATGCTTTTGATGGCCACAAAAAACTAGAGGCTCATTCTATTTGATAGAGTAGATTAACCTCTGCTATGATACCACTGTAAGACAACACAATTGGAAACCAAATGAATTGTATATTAATGATTGATCTAAATGAATGATGTATAATGTTTACATATAAATACATAATGAAACCGTTGATTCAGTTTTCAGGTCTTATTAGACTCTAATAACTACTCACCAAAACACAAACTTAACCCAACCTTAATCTTGAGGATTAGTTGTCTAACAGAAATGAACTGGGCACCAATTCTTGAATACAAGCCGAAAGTGAGTGTCCTCCTTAATGGTTGGTTTTGTTTTCATTTTCTAAAGGACGACGTCATTGAAAAGTTTATTTCTTCTCCTTGGGTGCAATATCATGGTTTCCTCTCACCATAAAAATGGAGCATGGGCTTTGATTCAACCAAGGAATTCCTTAAACAAAAATTTCTATGGGTAAAACTACTCAGGCTCCCATTGGAGCTTTGATCCAAAACAAGTTATTGTGGAAGTTGCAAATAAGATTGCCAAGTATTACTATGTGGATGAGGGCTCTCTAGAGTTCTTGGACAAAAGGGTAGCTTGGGTTCTTGATGAAGCATATTTTTTTTGGTGGTTTGCTAGAAAATTTAGATATTTATTGGGGTCATTTTAGATTTGTCCTCATATAGATTATTGGGCAGTCCCCTTCAAATGTTTGGGTTATCATCACACTATTCACTTTATTGTGGAATGCCTTAAAAGGTTTGGGGGTGGACAAATCTGGAGGGACAATGATACATCCAAGGTAGGACATGTTCAAGATTTTCATACATCGGTAGTGAATCAAGCAGTGCCGAATCCAAGTCCTTTGTTGTTTGTACCAAAGGAGATCCCATCCAAACCCTCCAGCTCCAAATACTTTCCTCCTTTGGTGTCGAACAAGGGTGGGCCCTAGAGGCAGGCATGAAATTTGACATCTTACTGAATGTATTTTGAATACATAACGTATTTGACAGCTTGTAAAAAAATTTCCACGTGTCTTATACATAGGAAACCTGTCATTTTGACATGCAATTTCAAATTTAACATGCCAAAATTCATGGTACCTATTTCTATTTCTAGTTAAAAGCACCAACACCAGGGATAAATTCATAGTCCTTATTTCTAGTTAGAAGTGCCAACACCGGGATATAAAATTATGAATACGCTGACTATACCATTATCATTTTCTGCTTACACAGGCACTGTTAGTTTGACAATGAATTATGTAATTTTGGGTAAAATGTAACTAGTTAGTTCTATGCCGAAATGTTAGTTATGTAATGGAGGTGGCTGGTATAAAACTAGTGAATTCCCAAGAAATGTAATCATGGAGAATCATTATTAATAGAGATTCCAATCACTTGCCCTGTGGATGTTTCCTTGACACCCTGTCGAGGTTTTACCACGTAAATCCTATGTGTCTATTTGCGTGTGTTTGAATTCAGTTTCTTTTCTTGGTCAATATATAACTGAATGCATTTAGTTTCTTTTCTTCATTATTTCCTATATTCAAATGACAAATGGTATCAGAGTGTGAGTTAAGTTGAGGAGGGACGATTTCCATCAAGAGGAGGGTGGTATCTGCGTGGAATGGTTTACAAGGAGGAGTGCTCTCTGCATTAGACAAGAGTCGTGCTCTTTGCGTGTAAAATCGAGGACCGTCAAGGAAGCCAGAGCCATTGAGTTGAGGGAGGCCAAACCCTATTTTAAGTGCTCTGCATGACAAGGAGGAGATGGGGCTGTAAGTGCCCTACGTGCTGCTGCGTGGAAGTGCCAGATGCTGATGTGAAGAGGAAGAGTTGCTGCCTACGTGGAAGTGCCAGACGCTGACGTGAAGAGGAAGCGCTGCTGCCTGTGTGGAAGTGTCAGACCTGCGTAAAGAGAAAGCACTATCCCTATGTCCTGCGTGAACTACCTGGTCCTGCATGAACTGCCTGTGTGAATGCAAGGAGGAGACGCTGGTGACAACCATCTCTGCGTGTGCTGCCACTACAGTCCCAGAACCTACGTGGAGGCCCTGTAACGGTTTGCAAGGAGGAGACCAAAGCGAGTTTTTTGCTGCGTATTAGAGTGTGTCGAACCTACGTGGAGGCCCTGTAATGGTTTGCAAGGAGGAGACAAGAGCACATTTTTTGCTGCATATTAGAGCGTGTCTCTGTGTGCTGGAGCAAAGGATCTGTGTCTATTCTCTGAAGGGAGATTCTGCTGCGTGAAGGTGCGGGCTCTCCGCATGAAGGAAAGTTGTTCAAGAGTTCTTGCATGCCAGAGCCATTAAAGGCAGGCCGAGTCACCAGAAGAGTAACCTGCGTGGAGTGGATAGGCACGAGGTTCTACAGGCTAAATCAAGTTGTTGTTGAATCCGGGTATTTTTTGAAAGAAATTTTGTCTCAAGATTTTTTTTTTTTTTTTTTTTTATCAGAAAGTTGTGAAAATAAAGTTTTTTAGATTTTGAAAATAAAGGGTGGATGTGAGTAAATTGAAGGAAAGATTTCATTTGAATTGAAGGAAAAACAAAGGGTTTCTTCTATTAAATTGGTGAAAGGAAACAAAGGATTTGAAATAAAAATCTGTTGAATTGGGGAATTATCTATTTAAAAAAAAAAAATTAGAAAGACAAACAAAAAATATATAAACCCTAGAAAGACTGAAACCCTAGGAAGGAGGGAAAATGGACAAGATGTCGAATGCGAAATTCGAGGTGGAGAAATTCACCGGAAAGAGCAATTTTGCTCTTTGGAAACTGAAGGTTAGGGATCTGCTTGTGCAACAAGGGTTGCACAAGGCATTGGATGGGGCAACTAAGAAACCTACAACCATGACTACTTTAGACTGGGAGGGCTTGGATGCACGAGCTCTCAGTACCATCCAGTTATGCCTGGCAGATGAAGTTCTCTTCAATATTGTTGAAGAGACTACAACTTCAGGATTGTGGGGAAAACTGGAAAAACTCTATATGACAAAGTCATTAACCAACAGAATTTATCTGAAAAGACAGTTATACACGTTGTAGAACATTTGAATTTTTTTAATACACTTATGTGTTAATTAACAGATATGGAAGTTAAAATACAGGAAGAAGATAAAGCCATAACCTTTCTGTGTTCTCTCCCTGAATCATGGGATCACTTCGTAACTTCAATTAGCTTGAGAACTATTGATTCTTTGAAGTTTGAATCAGTTGTGGGAGCTCTCATGTCTGAAGAAGTACGAAGGAAATCCAGTACTGAAATAGCTGCATCAGAAGCCATGGTAACTAGAGGACGCTCAAAGGAAAGAGGAAAAAAACCAAGGGGGTCTTCTAGATCGAAATCGAAGGGAAAGAAGTGTAAGGCAAAATGTTGGAACTGCAATAAAATTGGACACTTGAAGAAAGACTGTTGGAAACGAAAGGAATTTGAAAACCCGAAGAAGGAAGTGAATCAGGTCGATTCAGGTATGATAGATGAAGTTTTATCTGCTGAAGAATTATGTATGATAGATGAAACTTCACCTGAATGTAATGTCTCTCGAGGTTTAGATAGCTAGCTGTTAGACTCTGGTGCTTCGCATCACATGTGCCCACATAGAAATTGGTTTACTTCGTATAAAAATGTAAACGGTAGTTCTGTGTTTATGGGTAACAATGTGTCATGTCAGACTATTGGGATGGGAGATATCAAGATTAAGATGTATGATAACACACTTAGAACATTAACTAGTGTTATACATGTACCTGATTTGAAGAAAAATTTGATTTCTTTGGGAGTATTGGATTCAGATGGTTATAAGTTTACAGGTCAGGATGGCGTCTTGAAAGTCTTTAAAGGAGCCCTTGTGGTTATGAAAGCAGAAAAGGTCAGAAATCTTCACAGGTTAAAAGGAAGTACTCAAGTCAGTGAAGTAGCGGTTGCGTCAGAAAAGGAAGAAGCAGGTACTCGTCTATGGCATCAGCGATTGGGTCATATGAGTGAGAAAGGTCTTCAGATACTGATGAAACGTAAATCTCTTCCCAATATGAAATCCTTGAAGTTAGATTTCTGTAAACATTGTGTGTATGGAAAACAGTGTAAACAGAGATTTAAAGTTGGAAATCATAATAGTAAAGATGTTTTAGACTATATTCATTCTGATCTGTGGGGACCATCCCCTGTTGTGTCAAATGGAGGTGCTCTATATTTTTTAACGTTTATTGATGATTTCTCCCGTAAAGTTTGGGTCTTTATGCTAAAAAAGAAAGATAATGTATTCAATGTCTTTAAACAATTTAAAGCAATGGTAGAGAAAAGAACAGGCAAATATATTAAATGTTTAAGAACTGACAATGGTGGTGAGTTCAATTTAGTTGAATTTGAACAATACTGTAAGGATGAGGAAATTATTAGACACAAAACTATTGTTTATAATCCTCAACAAAATGGTGTTGCTGAGCGTATGAATCAGACTGTTATGGAAAGAGCCAGAAGTATGATCAACAATGCTAACTTGCAAAAGGAGTTGTGGGAAGAAGCAGTATCTACTGCTTGTTATTTGGTTAATAGATCACCTTCAGTAGCAATTGATTGTAAAATTCTTGAAGAAGTTTGGATAGGTCGGTCTTGTGGCTATTCATATTTGAGGATATTTGGCTGTGATGCTTATTCTCTTATTCCGAAAAATTAGCGTTCAAAATTAGATCCAAAGTCGAAATGTTATGTCTTTGTTGGGTATGACTCTACAGTGAAAGGATATAGGTTGTGGGATCCTACATTGCGGAAGATAGTCATTAGTAGAGATGTAACATTTGATGAATCCTCTCTTTTAAAATCAAATGTTGAAAGAATTGAACAGGAACAGGTATCGCGAAATCAACGAGTTCAGTTGGAGGCTAGACCTTTCGGTGGCAGTCAAAAGGAAGGAGAGACTTCTGGAGAAAAAGGTGTTGAAGACACAAAGGAAGCCGTTGAAGCTTCTGAACCAGTGCTAGTTTCCAAACTAGTTCAGCAACCAGTCACTCTAAGAAGGTCTACAAGGGAAAGGAAAATTGTTGTCAAGGTGGAGTTTGTTAGTTTGACAACGAATTATGTAATTTTGGGTAAAATGTAACTAGTCAGTTCTATACCGAAATGTTAGTTATGTAACGGAGGTGGTTGGTATAAAACTAGTGAATGCTCGAGAAATGTAATTATGGAGAATCATTGTTAATAGAGATTCAAATCCCTTGCCCCATGGATGTTTCTGCTTCAACTTTTGCTTTGATTACTGAAGATGGGGAACCTTCTTGTTATTAGGAAGTAGTAGATGATACAGATAGCGAAAAATGGAAAACAGTATGGAAGAAGAAATGGACTCCTTAGCCAAGAATAATACCTGGGATCTTGTAGAGCTTCCTGAAGGGAGAAGTGTTGTTGGATGTAAATGGGTCTTCAAGCTGAAACTGAAAGTTGATGGAAGTATCGAAAGGTATAAGGCGAGACTGGTAGCAAAAGGGTATTCTCAGGTTGAAGGTATAGACTTTGATGAGATTTTTTCTCCAGTTGTAAAACTTGTTTCTATTCGTACTGTGTTGGCACTAACTGTGTTACTTAATCTTGAATTAGAACAGTTAGATGTTAAAACAGATTTTCTACGTGGTGATTTGAATGAAGAGATATATATGGAACAACCAAAAGGTTTTGTACAAGGTCGCAGTAGAATATTAGTTTGCAAGCTCAGGAAATCATTGTATGGTCTGAGGCAGTCTCCCAGACAGTGGTACAAGAAGTTTGATTCCTTCATGGTGAGACAGAACTTTATAAGAAGTGAGTATGACCATTGTGTATACTTCAAAAGTTTCAATGGCATATTCATTATCTTAGCTTTGTATGTTGACGATATGCTTATTGCAAGCAAAAGCATGGAAGAGATCAACAGGTTAAAGGCTCAACTCTCTAGGACATTTGATATGAAGGATCTTGGAGCAGCAAAACATATCTTGGGCATGGAGATACACAGAGACAGGAAAAATGGTAAGCTTTGGTTATCACAGCAGAAGTATGTGGAGAAAGTACTGGAAAAGTTCTCTATGAACAATGTGAAACTTGTTAATGTTCCACTAGCTTCCCATTTTAAGCTTTCTTTGGTTTTGAGTCCTAGAGCTGATGAAGAAAAGCAGTATATGTCTCATGTACCATATGCAAACGCTGTAGGCAACTTAATGTATGCGATGGTATCTAGAAGCCCTGACATTTCACATGTAGTTGGAGTTGTCAGCAGGTTCATGGAAAATCTAGGTAAAGAACATTGGCAAGCAGTGAAATGGGTGCTTCGATATCTAAGAGGCACAAGTGACCATTGCATCGTCTTTAATGGTAGTGAAGGATCAGTCTACGAATATGTATATGCTGACTATGTAGGTGATTTGGACAAAAGAAGATCTACTACAGGTTATGTCTTTACTCTTGCAGGCGGAGCAATTAGTTGGATGTCAAAGCTTCAAGAAACAGTGGCGTTGTCCACTACCAAAGCTGAATATATAGTTGCTTCAGATGCCAGTAAAGAAGAAATCTGGTTAAAGGGTCTGCTCGATGAGATTGGAAGGACGTAGGAGAAAGTGAATGTACTTTGCGATAGTCAAAGTGCTATTCACTTGGCTACAAATCCTGCTTATCACAGCAGAACCAAGCACATTGATGTAAGGTATCATTTTCTGAGACATGTGATCGATGGCGGAAAAGTAGCTCTTCAAAAGGTCCATATGCGAGAGAATTGTGCAGACATATTCACAAAGCCAGCTACAGTAGAGAAGCTGCGGTGGTGTTTAGCTTCTCTTGGCTTGCAGAAAAGATGATGAATGGGCATGGGTAAGGGATTAGGAAAATTGTTGTCAAGGTGGAGCTTGTTAGTTTGACAACGAATTATGTAATTTTGGGTAAAATGTAACTAGTCAGTTCTATACCGAAATGTTAGTTATGTAACGGAGGTGGCTGGTATAAAACTAGTGAATGCCCGAGAAATGTAATCATGGAGAATCATTGTTAATAGAGATTCCAATCACTTGCCTCGTAGATGTTTCCTTGACACTCTATTGAGGTTTTACCATGTAAATCCTGTGTGTCTATTTTCGTGTGTTTGAATTTAGTTTCTTTTCTTGGTCAATATATAACTGAATGTGTTTAGTTTCTTTTCTTCATTATTTCCCATATTCAAACGATAGGCACCTGCCTACACAATTAAGGCAAGGGAGCCTACCATTATTGTTTACTACTTACACTTAATAATCCATCATATCAAATTTATAACAAATTTATAATAAAGTGCCTTACAAGTTACAAATTGCCAAAAGATTTACCTGGAATTTCAGAACCCATCAGGCCTTTCATTCCCATTCATTACCCACCTACCATGAATGAATGGCTACTAGCCTACCACTTGCATCAATACCATGAGTGAGCCATTCACTTCACTTCAATTCATCACAAGCCATGCTATACTTCACCGTGTTCAAGTGCCCAAAACTCACTTTGGTCCAATGAACTCACTCTGCTCTAATGTCCAAAACTCATGCTACTCCACCAAGCATGTTCTGCTCCAACTTGAAACTCTACTCCACCATGCTCAAGACTTGTTCTACTCCAACTCAGAACTACCACATTGTGCTCCAACTTGACACTTCCATTACAACTAAGGTACACAATCATTTTTGTTTAAATAAGGAGTCATTTTATGCTTCTTAGCCCCATGAACACAAGTTGTGTTGATAGAGAAGCTCATATTCCAATTTCCCAGTTCATACTTTTATCCTATAAAGGGTCGTGTTAATAGTTTCAAAATTCATGTTTCTTAACCACTGTTGACTTGATAGAAGAGTCCACATTCCAATTTCTTTGTTTATAATTCCCTATTTATTATACTTTATTTTATGATCACCAAGTTTGTCGGGATTAATGGTTTAAAAAAAAATTATGTTAAGTCTCTTATTTTTATTTAATGTTTTTCTCAATTTATTTTCATTTAGTGACCTATTATTTTAAGAGAAACCTTTTCAAGACCTATTATTATGTCTTTACCAGCACTGGCATATTATTTTATTGTCTTTAGCATCCATATATTTATTATTGGATCGATCAGTAATGTGTGAAGGCCTTCTTACATTGTAGAGAATTGGGAAGGTCTCCCTATTACAGACAAACTTACAAATGAAGTGAAATATTTGATGCTGAAATTAACATTTCACATCCAA
The DNA here is from genome assembly GCA_000404065.3 of Pinus taeda. Lineage (NCBI taxonomy): Eukaryota > Viridiplantae > Streptophyta > Pinopsida > Pinales > Pinaceae > Pinus > Pinus taeda. The sequence goes on from APFE031201994.1 coordinate 44,380, forward strand.
TTCATAAGATTTTTATAATTCATAAGATTCTTGTTGAAAATAGCAACAAGAAATGCTAAAAATAGAAGTGCTAAAAATAACACTGCTGTAAATAGCAGTTTGGATACCAGTGCTGGATTGAGCAATAGGGAATGAAAAATGGAAGTGCTAAAAATAGCATTGCTACTTTTAGCAGTTCGAGATGGATTCCAATTTTAATCAGTCCCTGGACTAAAATAGGAAGTAAAATTTGAATTTGAACTTAACAACTGTTTGAAAATAATTAATTAATTCATCTTGAGTTAATTAGTTAAGGAAAATCAAACATGAAGTCTATGTCAGGACATGCAACAATTTCTCCATTAATTGAGGAATTTATCCATCAGTTAAAGGATAAGGATGAGTTGTAATTAGTTGGCTCAATTAACTGAGTCATGTCCAGTTACATTGATTTAAACAGTTTGTTTAAATTAATGTGAGTTCAGTTAGTTAATGCATGTTTGCATATAAATGCTGCACTTCAGATAACTAAATATTCTCTCATGAATAACTCATGCATGTTAGTTCGGACAAAGACCCAGTTGAGATCAGAGGAGGGACAATGTACTATCAATTAGATGGATTTTTCCTATAAAGGAAACTCATCTATGCAAAAGGATTTATCTCCTTCAAGATTGCGTAGTTAGATTAGAGGTTAGTGAGTGCGTGAAGAGACCAATTCACACAAGTGGCTGCACTAGACCCCAAGGAAAAATTGCGCAAAGAAATAGGAGGCTTGGAGGGCAGATGAGAAGGTTGAGAGAGGCCTTTGATTGTCTATGAGCAACAAAGGGATTGCAGAGAGAGCATGATAGCTTGTGAGTTGATTCTTTTTGTAATCAGACCATATTTCCACTTGTATGATAATACAAAGTTGGGGTTTTAGGCTGAGGCTTTCCCCGGGTTATCTCTTCTGTGTTATGTGTGATTGTTTCTCATTCTCAGTGATATGTGTTCTCATTGATCTAGCTCAAATTGATTAAGCTTCCGCAAAGTTTGATGAAGTAGATCTAGTATTTTTCTTTAGTATATTGCATTATCAAGTGATCTACAGTGGGAATTTCTACATGGTATCAGAGCAAAGGTGATCAAGGCGAAGAACAGTATATAAGAAGGAGAAGTTCGAAGTTTTTCGTTCCTGAATATAGAAATCGAGTTCTTATCACATCTCAATTTCACCAATGGCATTCAGTGGTTTAAGGCTCAAGTATGCCCTTGATGGTAGATCGAATTATATAGCCTGGAAGGATTGCATGGAAGCAGTATTAGAGGATAACGGTCTAAAGGACTTCATTGATCAAGAAGTCCCCAAGTCGACTAATGCTACTCAACTGGCGGAATGGAAGAAATGTCTGGCTAGAGCAAGGAGAATCCTCCTGGAGGGAGTTCGAGACCACATTGTCTCAAGCCTCCATGGGAAGGAGACTACGTTTTCGATGTGAAAAACATGGAAAGATTTATATCAGAACAACAACGATGAGAGGAAGCTGGCGCTGAAAGACAAGCTTCGTAAGATCAAGTGTGAAAAGGGCGACACGATCTCTAAATATCTGAACAAGCTCACCACTTGCAGGGATGAGCTTGGAAGTGTAGGGATCACAACCGCTAATGATGACATGGTGAGTCTTGCACTCCTCAGTCTTCCTAAGAGCTGGCATAGCTACCAAGACTCGGTTAATGGAAGAGAAAAACTGCCAGATTAGGAATGACTTTGGTTGGATCTGATGCAGGAGGAGATAAGGAGAAGCACCAGAGATGGATCTTCATCATCCAAGGAGGATGAAGAAAATTGTGCCTTAGCAAGTAAGGAAAAGAAAGGGAAGGAGAAGGATTCTCATTCCAATTCAAGTTCTTCCCATGGTGGGAAGAAGTTTGACAAATCAAAAGTGTGATGCTTTTGTTGTCATGAGGTGGGCCATTTTGCTACAAATTTTCCACTGAGGAAATCCAACGAGGGATTCGTGGAAGGATCAGAAGGTGAGGCACTGGCCTCACAGTTCGAGTTGGATTTCACACTTTTCGCATGCATGGTTTCATCCATGGTGGGAAATGGTTGGTTTCTTGACAGTGGAGCTTCTTTCCACATGACCGGCGACAAGAGTTTGTTCAGTACCTTCGAGGAGAAGGATCTCCAGATACGGATCGCGATGGGTAATGATGAAAAGTATGGTGTCTCAGGTGTAGGCACAGTTGTTTTTAAGAGGGAGCATGGAGCTTGCATTACCTTGACCGATGTCAAGTATGTACCAGCACTTAAGAAAAATTTGGTGTCGATTGCGATGCTAGAAGACAAAGGCTATGATGCAGTTTTCAGTAAGGGAAAGGTTTTCCCTAGACACATCATCACTAAACAGGTGAAGCAAATCGGTTCACGAGTCAAGAACCTGTATGCTCTTGAGGTTCAAGATGCATGCAAAGCCTTGAGGAGCAAGGCAAGTGATGGAGACTTGGTGGTTGAGAGGGAGAGTACATTACCTCTCAACATGTAGCCACAAGAGAAGTCTCAGACGATTGTGGAGGAGCCACGATTGGTGAAGCAACTTCAGGAGGTTGTGAAGCAGCCATAATTGGGGAAGTTGAGAGGAGACAGAGTGGAGGCATCCACTCATGCATAGACCTCCAGTAGGGGGAAATTTCGAGCCAGGTGGGCAGAGGGATCACATGCATTCATACCTCTAGGTAGGAGGTGGGGCGATGTGGAGTGATCGTCCCAAGAAAGCTAGAATAGGGGCACGATCCTTGAGGTACCCAACCTCTTTGATTTGACTTTGCTACAGGAGCCCCGACAAGGAGTAGCAAGACTGGTTGAGTGGGTAGAGACATATGTGGATGGAGTGCCAGAGAGAGCTATGGTGTAGGAGTCCCAGGATTGTGTAGAGATAGCAGGCTACAACAATGCGAGAGGAACAGGAGTGTTGCACCAGTGCAGGATGGCACAGAGAGGTGTGCAACGGTGTGAGATGCATGAAGTGTCGTAGCAGCTCAGAGGTTAGAGAGGGAGCACTTGTCAACAACAAGTAGAGCTTCAACATCAGAGTATGTTTCTAGCCCAACAGAGAGGTCAGTGGGGAGTTTTTTGTTTCTAGAGTTGCTGGAGCAACCACACTTGGTAGAAGTGTTACATGCAGAACATTCCAAAGGTACAGGATCGGGTTCAAGTTGAATGCCTTTCTTGTTGAAAGAGAGTGTTGAAAATAGCAAGAAGACATGCTAAAAATAGAAGTGCGAAGAATAGCACTGCTATACATAGCGGTTTGGGTACCAGTGTTGGATTGAGCAACAAGGAATGAAAAATGGAAGTGCTAAAAATAGCATTGCTATTTTTAGCAGTTCAGGATGGATTCCAATTTTAGTCATTCCTTGGACTAAAATAAGAAGTAAAATTCAAATTTGAACTTAACCGCTATTTGAAAATAATTAATTAATTCATATTTAGTTAATTAGTTAAGGAAAATCAAACATGAAGTCTATGTGGGGACATGAAACAATTTCTCCATTAATTGAGGAATTTATCCATCAGTTAAAAGATAAGGATGAGTTATAATTAGTTGGTTCAGTTAACTGAGTCAAGTCCAGTTAGATTGATTTAAACAGTTTGTTTAAATTAATGTGAGTTCAATTAGTTAATGCATGCTTGCATATAACCGTTGCACTTCAGATAACTGAATATTCTCTTATGAATAACTCATGCATATCAGTTTAGATAGAGACCCAATTGAGATTAGAGGGACAGTCTACTATCAGTTGGTTGGATTTTTCCTATAAAGGAAACTCATCTATGCAGAAGGATTTATCTCCTTCAGGATTGCGCAGTTAAATCAGAGGTTAGTGAGTGTGTGAAGAGGTCAATTCACACAAGTGGCTGCACTGGACCCCAAGGAAAATTGCGCAAAGAAATAGGAGGCTTGGAGGGCAGATGAGAAGGTTTGAGAGAGGCCTTTGATTGTCTATGAGTAGCATAGGGATTGCAGAGAGAGAAAGATAGCTTGTGAGTTGATTCTTTTTGTAATTGGACTATATTTCCACGTGTATGATAATACAGAGTTGGGGTTTTAGGCTGAGGCTTTCCCCGGGTTATTTCTTCTGCGTTATGTGTGATTGCTTCTCATTCTCAGTTATATGTGTTCTCATTGATCTAGCTCAAATTGATTAAGCTTACGCAAAGTTTGATTGTAGAAGTAGATCTAGTATTTTTCTTTAGTATATTGCATTATCATGTGATTTGCAGTGGGAATTTCTACAATTCTTACAATGAAACATGATTTTTTTTGGGTTAGTTTGACTTCTGAATAATGAAGAATAATGGAGTATTGTTGTAATGGATTTTTGATATTTCTTATTTGAGAATTTTTTTCACTTTTACTCAATGAAGAGGTCCATTTCAATAGAGCACGATACTTTTTAGTTTTTTAAAGATGTTTTGTTTTCCTTTTCTTTGTGTATTCAAAGCTTATACAATTACATTGATTTTTTTCCTATTTGGTTGACACCAGCCTCCTAAAGGCATATGTAAAGTCTTGTTAAAGGCATATTATTTATTCTATTTAGCATCGATATATTTATTCTTGATCTCAGAGTCGTTTCAATGGAAATCTATTTTTCACTCCTTAAAACTGGTTTTAAACAACTAATGGTATGGTTTTGTTCCACAAAAGATTGGAGACATGCCGAAAATATTATATGAGGTGTGAACTTGCCAGATCTTGAACTTGCGTGTGAGAGAAAAGATTAGGTGAATTCCATAACTACAATATTAATTCCAAAATGAACAGACTCACAATCTTCCATGCTTTTTTAAGTATGCTCAATGCTCAAACCAGATTACTTCATATAGAGAGAAATAACGAGAGGACCACCCTACTGAAAAAAATAACTATTTTTGGTAGTTGAAAAATTATATGCAAGAGCAATTGTAAAGTATATACAATCTTCCTTGCATTTTTAAGCACATATGCTCAATGTTCAATCCAGATTACTTTATATAGAGAGAAAGAATGAGAAGGTCATCCTAGTCAAAAGATATATCTATTTATGGTGGTTGAAAAGAGTAGTTGAAAAAATATATGTAAAAACATAAGCTAGAGTAGTTGTAATGTGAGGTAGTTGAATAGTATCTGCAAGATATTTGAAAAGTAATTGAATATATATATATATATATATTATATATTATATAATATACAGAGAGGAGAGAGAGAGAGAGAGAGGAGGAGAGAGAGAGTAGTTGAAAAGACTTAAAAAGAGATATTCAAATTTGCATAGAATAAAACATGAAAAACAAAAAAATATAAATAAATAAATAAATAAATAAATCATTTGAAGTACAGAGGGGATTTGAAATTCCAGCTCTGACCAGAGGCAATCTCTGCTGGCTAAGGGTCCAACCTGCAATGAGAGCTTTGAACTTGATGGAAATTAACAGATGCTTTTTTTACACAACTTAATGTCATGTTCCCTTCCATCGTTATATTAGAACCTCAACTCTCAACTGGTAAGAATTCAAATATTAGAATAGTAATTCATCAATATGAATTCACATATTAAAATAGGAAGTCATTTATATAATTTTTAATTAAATTGGAATAACACTTGATATTAATAAATTAAAATTTTTTAATTGTTTAAAATACTATATTTAAATTTATTTTCATTATTTTTGTTGGTTGTGGATTTTGTTGTAGTTTTTTAATTAAATTCTCTAACAAAAGATCATTTCATGACATTTTGTTCAAGGTATAATAAAGATATTTTTATTTACAATTATATTATATAAAAAAGAATTGATAAATAAATTGCCATATAAATTCTCTTAGTATGAGTGCCAAATATTTACTTGAAAATGTAATAATTGAGAGGGTCTATTTTATGAATGTGAAGAAAAACATTTCCCTTTATATAACAAGTTAATCCTACAATACTTTTGCAAGAGAATTTGTTGTTCCATGTTGACCACAAAATGAATGTATCTATATGAAAGACCTTAAACTCATCATGCTCCCATATTTCAACTAAAAAAAACAATATCAATTTTACTCAAAATCCAACTTAATATTAAACCTTTATGCCATAAAATCCAGGACATAAAACTATTAATTATATATAGAATTACATTTTTTTAATTTTAAATTGTTTTCCCTTCCTTTAAATCTATAAACTCTACCCCTTTTTATTTCAATTTATAATTGTGATATACTATTTATTTATAATATTTCCATTTTTTTTAATTGTATAGGTTATATTTAATACAACAATTTATATCATTATAGATTAAATAAAATTAATAATTTTTTTAAATTAATAATTACATTAATTTTATATAAAACTATATACTTAAACTAATATTAATAAAATACCTAAAATGATATAAAAAAAAAGTATTAGAGTTTTGCCACATTGGATTTACTTGTAATCTGGTAATTAGAACTTTATGATTCTTTGAAAAATTAGTTATTTTCTCGCACTTATTACATCCAGTGATGTGATGACTCCTCGTCTGAAGAGCTCTCCTTCAATTTTCGCACATGATTCCAATGTATACATTCGCTTTGATAAGCCTTCGGCAAATACATAGAAGAAAATTTAAAATTCAATTTGCATAAATATATTACATAGAAAAAATATTAATAAATTTAAACTTTTTAATGCTAAGGATAAAAATTGAGAGAAAAATGCTAAGGATAAATATTTAAAATATTGTATGTAAATTTATTTTCATTATTTATAACGTTAAATATATATATTTTTTTTAAATTTAATTTTAAAACGTTAAACACGTTTCTTTTATAAAAATAATTCTATAAATACTTCACTTCACTCTAAATTCCATTGATTAATATTAATAACTAATTAAACATATTTATTTGTTCTTTCTTAAATGATCATGCTCAATTCCATGAATGCATCACCTTTCTAAACATTATTCATGAGAATCAGAACATATTTGGTAATTATATTTAATACTTAATACTGATTTGTAGCCCTAATCTTGGTGGGAATAGACACCACGACCTTTTTTGTACACCTTAATGGAAAGTGTTAAGTAAATTATTTTTCACTCATATATATAAAAGTTCGATTAGTTATGGCAATTAATTGAAGTATTTGTTTATAATATATTGTTAATTGGAAAGTCATATGTGAAAAGGATTTATATTGATTAAGTCGTTCAAGGTTATGAATTAACATTATTATAGCTAGTGATTAATCTTTTTATTCATATAATGTCGGGAAGATAGAGGGATTTTGGAGGGTTTTATTGGGATGAATATACATAGACATAATCCAAAGTGTTAGTTAGAAAGGTTAACTCATGCAATTAACTTAATTAATTGAATTAAGTATGTAAAGTATAATGTTGATGGAAAGGCTATAGGTTGCAAGTTCAAATTCAATTCAGTTTTTTGAGGTTACAAAATAACATTGTAAGTGATCTTTATCACTTTGAGTCTTATGTTTCTACTCTAACAAAATTGGATTTGAAGAAGTACTAGTAGAGGTAGGAAATCACTATTGGATGTTTCGGTTATCAATATTGAAATTGCACATCAAATTTGTGGTCGATTATGGTTAGTCTTTGAAAGATTGAGTGTTATTGATTACCCCTCTCTTCCTCCAATGTAGCTCAATGAGTTTAAATATTTTAGTGTATTGTGTGCTTGAGTTGCCCAAGTCTAATCTCTAATTGGTCCTTGGATGGTTTTTGTCTCTTTCTTTTGATGCCCCATTTCATAATGTCCACCTCAACATTAATATCTATTAGGAATCTACACCAGAAATCCATGGCCACCCTCATGGCATCCATAAGGACTCTGGTTATATGTTTTGAATCTTGCAGAGAAGGGATAAGTTTGACAACAAATGTAAATCCTCCATGGGAACCCTATTTGTTGCACTCAAGTTTGGTGTCATGTTACATATAGGTATCATTATGGGAGGTTGAATATTGATAAGGGCATAAACAACCCATCTAGGTAGAGAAGGGACTAAGAGACATAGAGTTTGAAACTAGGATGGAAATCTTAGTTTATGTGGTGGATTTTGTGGTAGACCCAAGCTAATCCCCCCTCATTATAAATGAATCATATATTTTTTTATTATAATTAATAGGCCTTAGAACTATGGCATGAATTCCAGAGTTTAAGGAAGGAGGTTCCTTGGTATTTATAGGAAGCTTGACTTGTTTCATGATAGTCATTGAAGGATAGCTCGTGTGCCTTAAATGGACTAGTTTTCCAAATTAATTGAGTTGGAGAGAAGGACAACATAACCATGCATATATAAGATAAACCTACAAGGAGAAATGAATGAAACCGAATAAGGGATGGACTACATTAGAAATTGGGAAAACATAGAAGTCAACCAATAGGAAGTGGGGTGGAAGGAAGTGTTGACACACAACATCTTCCACCATCAGACAAGACATATGGCACCATGATGAGGGGGAAAGGGCAACAACATTGTATGCCCATGCAACCAAAGATGGTTGCAACAACTTAATGAAAGACAAGAATCCTCTTGAAGGAGAAGACACCCCCACACATGGGAAGAAAGAGAGAAAATATGCAGGCAACACTCTCACGCAATGAGGGGGAGAAATGATTTTGATACACACAGGACAAGAGGAGATAGGACCAAGATGTAGAGCATGAAGAAGTCATAGTGCAAGAAGGAAGAGAAGCATAAGGATCTATGTTGTTATCAAAACACAAGGAAAAGAGCCTTCCTTCAGTTGAGCATTCAGAGGTGGAAGAATAACTCTTGGGTGAGTATAATAGTCTCTGGGTTCTCTATTAGCCTAGAGTCTGGAGATGATTTTCTATGGATTCCCTTGACAACTTAGGTGGAGACCCGGTCCTTGGATTCCTAGTGGGAGAAATTCCTTAGCCCCCCCTTTGCTTGTTCTTTTAGTTTCATAGTGGGTTATGGATTCCCTTCTTATTTGAGGGTGGAGGCATAACCTATGGATTCCCTTGTTAATTTAAGGGTGGAGGCACAACCATCAGATTCCCTTGTTGATTTAAGGGTGGAGGTAAATTTAACCTTTGGACTCTCTTGTTGTTTTGAGGGTGAAGGCACAACCTCTCGATTCCCTTGTTTATTTGAGGGTGAATGCAGATCCTTTGGATTCCCTTGCTTGTTTAAAGTGTGGAGGTGGTGGACCTATCGATTCCCTATGATATATTGGTTGCATGAAGTAGTTGATGGGTGGAAGCGGATGGTTCTTTGGAGTCCTTGTTTTAGTTGGAAAATTTGGTTGATCCCTTAAGCACTCATCCTCAAGCTTTGAAATCTAGCTTGGGAGTGACTACTACCATAAATACTTATTTCTTATGTGTCTAAGGTTGGGTGGAGAGTTGAAGTCCCAATCTTAATTTCCTGGCTCAATTTATCAAAGATAAGTGTCTAATGATGACTCCCATGTCTGAGTGCTTTATGATTAATTAATGTGTTGTTTTATCATGTCCTGTAATGCTAAGGAATAATGTGTTCCTATTATTATTAACATCATTTATTAAAGGCATGGACATGATATAGCTCAAGTCTTGTATTTCCCTTAGGTCAACATTGATATAAATTTAACATGTTGATTCAATTCACATGTTACGTTGTGAACTGTGGTTGTTTGCCTCTTCGAGGAATATTATTTTCTTGTGTATCTTCTAGTTGAATGGAAAGGATTTTTGCAAGTATTCATGGATTTTTTTTTGCTCATCACAGGCCTATGAGGCCTATAGCTTTCTGAACTATGTGATCCTAACATTTTTCTAAGGGACTACAATGAAATTGAATGGGTAGTTTTATGTGTATGAGTTATGAAATTGCAAGGAATTGGTTAATAATCCATGCTTAAATATTATTAAGCATAGGAGGGGTACCTTGATGCATATCAATATACATATGTAAACCTAGAATGGGTTGGAATGAGCCCTATTGAAATCTTAGGAGACATATACACAATGTTAAAGCTTAAAAAGTATAGCGCTGAAAATACAAACACACACATATAACTTCCTATAGTTTTTCAATTTGTGCCAAGGCTTTGGAAAAATTAGAGGGATGGCCTAGAAGGGCTTGCTCATACTCTACTATGATTATAGATTGTGTGTTGAAGGCATGCGCAAGGGTCCCTCTTAAGTACATTATTAGTTTCCAGATGTTAAGGGAGAAACACTTAAAAAACCACCGGATTCAAGCCTTATGCATATCAATGTGCATATGCATCAAGCGAGGTTGTGTTTCCATAATTTAAGGACTATGGCACCAATTTGTAATAGGCCTTGTGCCATAAACCCAATGTGGCCAATTTTTTAGGGTGGAAAGGCATGATTACTCTCATATTGCAAAGGCCACAAGGTTGGAAGTTTAGGACCTTTAAGAGCTAGGAGGGTCGAACCTAATAAGTCAAGTGGTTAGGAATGGGGATTAAGCACGTAAGGGAGATATGGGTCTTTGATGAGCAAGCATCCATAACCATTGGATGACCCAGGAGATTCTTCCTCGGAGTTTTCTTCCTAGGTTTTTTTAATTGAGCACAAAGGAGGAACTACTAGGATTAAAATGTTGGGACAATGTGGCATGGTGGGCCACTACATGGGCGTGTAAGTCGACAAATACTAATAGCCCAATAGCATGAAATATATTAATTACAAGCATTTGGAGACCTATGCAGGACCTAGTCCACATGGAGAATGTGATGAAGGATGATTTCACCCTAGACCTTGGTCCCCGACGATTTTGGACGGAGGGCACGATAGAACTCCCAGGATTTAAGTCCTAGGATGACTGGGCATGTGTGGAAAATTCAATGGGTTAAGTGCCACGTGGTGTGAATGTGTTGGAATATGGGTAAAGGTGGTGACAAGATTTAATGTGAGGTGTGTAGCACCACATAAGCTAAGACCCACCGGGTTTTAACTCCTAGGGTGATATGGCCATGAAGGGGCCACACCAGCGTACTATGCATACGTCACATATGTGTTGTAGGTAGGTTCACATGAACCAAATAAATGGGTCTATATGTGACCTAGTATGAGTGGGTCGGAAACGACCACTTGGCATGACTTTGCACATGTATCAAACAACCACGTGGTCACCATGTGGCATGTCAAATGACATATAATTATTTGATAGGTTAGTTTTTAAACACCCATATCTTTTGATTTGGATGTCAAATCAAGGTAAATTTTATATCATTGGAAGAATGTCGAAGAGACAAATGCAGCAATTTAACATGTGTTCATTTTTAAGAAGGTTGAAAAAGTCAAAAAGAAAAAAAGAAAAAAAAAATAGACCCCACTTCCATAATTATTCCTTGGAGGTTGGGCTAGTTTAGTAATTGCCTTTTTATACCCTTAATCGGGGCTAGGGATAGTATGGGGTATGTTACAAAGTGGTATCAGAGCTTCTAGTTTCAACACTTGGATTGGAAGGGCTCTATTGCATAACTAACAAGTGAAGGTTCGACATTGGACCTTGGGAGATCCAATGAGGCCTTAAAGCCTCGTATTAAGCATTAAGAACCTAGCTTTTTTTGTTGATTATGTGTGTTGCTCGGTGTATTTCACTATGATATTTGCATGTAGCATAGTATTGATGATTTATATAATTTTTTAATACCCATGCACTAACTAATGTGTAATGTTATAGCTAGCTTTACACCAACATATTTTCATCGGTAAGCTAAGGTGATAGTGTTTATTATGCAGTTGAGTTTTTTTAAAATCTAATAGATAAATAATGGGGAAAATGAGAGTAGATCCAGAAAGGGGCATCGATTTCCAGTGAAGACATTGTGAAAAGAGGCACTCTGTTAAGTACTCTTGAAAGGATTTAAGCACCCATGAAAAATAGTATGATAGTGCTCACAGAAGGTCACATAGTCATCACTATCATCATCATCATCATCATGTGAAAATAAGATATAAATAATATGTACCATAGGAGTTTAAGAATGCCAAGCCTCCTACATTTTATGGTGAAGTGAAGAAATCAAAAAGAAGTTGAGGCATGGCTCCTTGGAATGAAGAAGTTCTTCGGGATTCATATCTATTAGGAGAACATGAAAGCTAGGATAGCCACATTCAACTTGAATGATCCAGATCTTAGGGGGAGGCCCCCAAGATCTAAAAGATTGAAATGGATTTTGGGGGAGAGGTCCCCAAGATCTGAAAAATTGAAATGCCAAAAGAAAAAGAGGAGAATTCCCATTAAACAAAACCACAAAGAAATTTTTTATTAAAAGGGAAAATAATTTTAAAAAGCTACATTGTGGTGGACAATCTGTGCTTTTACAAAATGTGACTTGTTACTTATAGTATTTTTCAGTTACAATACCACGGTTCAATTCCATGAGTGAATGACTACCATGGGTGGATGTCACTGACAATACCATGGGTGGATGTCACAATACCATGGGTGAATGAATACCATGGGTGGATGTCACTTACAATACCATGAGTAGATGCCACTTACAATACCATGGGTAAATTCCATGGGTGGATGAATAACATGGGTGGATGAATACCATAGGTTGATTCCATTTTCCATTCGGATCATTCCTTCCTCCTTAAGAAGCAATGGTCCCCATTGCGTGAAGTTCCCTCCTACGAAGCCTTTGTTGAATATGAAGAGCCACTGAAGAGAAGGGTTTTATGTGGTTAACCCATAACCATGATGACCGAAGATCTAAGGATAGAGATACCCTGTAATGATTGTGACCAGCTGTGCTACTCACAATGTGTGGCCTAGAAAATGGACTTTGATGAAGTGTGGGTTTGCGGATGACCCATAACCATGATGAACGAAGATCCGAGGATAGAGATACCTTGTAATGCTTGTGACCAATTGTGATATTGACAGTGTGCGGCCTAGAAAATGAACTTCGATGAAGTGTGGGTTTGTGGGTGACCCATAACCATGACAAATGAAGATTCGAGGATAGAGAGGCCCTGTAATGCTTGTGACCAACTATGATACTAACAGTTTGCGGCCTAGAAAATGGACTTCGATGACAAGGATTTTGTGTGGTTGACCCATAACCGTGATGTTGGTTGTTGATGAGGTAGTAGGTGCCTACATAGCCTGGGGTGGGAGGCCACGTCTCCAAAGAACCCAAGCCGAATGTTGCTATGCTAAAATTGATGAATGTGAAGTAGGTGCCTACTAAAGCAGGGTGGGAGGGCACGTCTCCAAAGGGAACCCGCTCTGAATGGTGCTCCAAAATTAAAATGGACATAACTCGGTCAATATAACTCAAAATATTTATTATAACCTGTTTTTGGAAATAGAGGGGCCATTTTGCATTGTCCCATGTTTTGGAAATACTTATCTGGACACTCTAGAATCTCATATTCGTGTTGCAACTTTTCTGTCGTCACAAAAGTTCTGAAAAAAATAGTTGATTTTAAATCAGTGATATCTCCCACATCCAACCTCTGATTCGACCCATCTGTTTTTTGAAATTGAGCGATTTTTTGAGAGGAGATCAGATCTACAATCACTTTTCTAAAACTCTGCAGCAAAATTGCATAAAAAGATAGGAGAGCCACTGTCCACGAATTATTGTGAGAAACATTTCTACAACATAGCTGATTTTAAATCAACGATATCTCCCTAATCCAAACTCCGATTCAGCCGATTGTAATTTTGAATTTGGTTATTTTTTGACAAGGAATCCAGATCTGTTATTTGTTTTTATAAATTTTGCACTAGACATTTCATATTTGATCTACGAACTCAACACCCAAAAACATTCCTGCAAAAAAATAAAAATAAGAAAAATTCTTCCTGCTTGACCCAAGAAAATGCTCTGTGGAGGATGTAGCACATGCCTGAAGTTTGTTGAATATTGCTGCAAAATTTGAAACTGAAATTTGCATCAAACCCCCATTCCCATGGAATCATAACCTGCTCTGATACCATTGATCCAGATCTTAGGGGGATCCCCCCAACTTCTAAAAGATTGAAATGGATTTTGTGGGAGAGGCCCCCAAGATTTGAAAAATTGAAATGCCAAAAGAAAAAGAGGAGAATTCCCAATAAAAAAAAACCACAAAGAAATGTTTTATTAAAAGGGAGAATAGGTGGACAGTCTGTCATTGTACAAAATGCGACTTGTTACTTATAGTATTTTTCAGTTACAATACCACGGGTCAATTCCGTGAGTGAACGAATACCATGGGTGGATGTCACTTACAATACCATGGGTGGATGTCACAATACCATGGGTGAATGAATACCATGGGTGGATTCCACTTACAATACCATGGGTGGATGCCACTTACAATACGATGGGTAAATTCCATGGGTGGATGAATACCATGGGTTGATTCCATTTTCCATTCAGATCATTGAAGGGTAAAGATGAAATTTGGTGGAAGAATATAAGGAATGTAAAAGGTATAAAAGAAGAAGAGTTGTCTTGGGATAAATTTGAAGCATATTTCAGGGACAGTTATCTATCTGGCAGATACTTTGACATCAAGGCTAAGTATTTCTACATGCTCAAATTGGATCAATTATTACACCACCAAATTCTTATAGCTACTAAGGTATGTTCCCTACCATAAGGAGGAGAGAGAAAAGATTCATAGGTATTTCAGTGGACTTCCACAATCCTTCAGGGATAGGATTGTATTCAACGAGTCCAATACATTGGAGGATGCACTTAGGAAATTGAAGCACTGTTATGAATATTCAAAGTGCATACCAAAATTCAAGAGGGTTTGGAAGTTGAAAGGAAACCTAAAATATAAAGATAAGGGGCATAAAAAAGGATGGAAATCCCAAACTACAAGTAATAAAGAAAATATAACTTTATTTGGTCAAATTCGACCTCAACAAAGAGCACAAACGATATAGAGAGGTCATTCTAATAAACCTGTGGGAGGTTGGTATAAGAGCGATACAATGGATCCCTTGAAGTGTTGGAATTATGGAGGAAATAATCACAAGGTAGATTGTCCACAATAGAGGGATGATGGGCCACGATTATACAATTCGCAAGAATCCCAGATAATGGGAGATATGGTTCATAGAATGCCCAAAATCTATGCAGTCATGGACAATAGGAAAGCTAACCATCTAGCTTCTATAATTTAAATGGAAGGTAAGCTTTGTAATTGAATTATTTCTATTTTAATTGTCCCGAGATCTAATTACAACTATATCAATCTTGAACGTGTGGATCAATTCCAGCTAGTTAAATAGATGCATGTAGAATCGTGATTGGCTCAATTAGAAATAAGAACCAAAAGAAGGGTAAGGTAAAGGGTGAAATCATGTGAATTTGAACTCAATGGTATGCCAACAACAACAAATCTTAATTTTATTCCTTTGGTACAGCAAATAATAGAGCAAATCTTAATTTTATTCTTAATTTACGTACAAATGGTAGAGAAAATACTAAAAAGATTTAAAACTTATATTTCTATATAAAAGCTATTAGATAAGACACAATAATTGAAACCACTCCAGGATCATTTCATTGCGTAACTTTGTATTATAGTTTTGATTTTCTAGTTACATATTATGCACAAGTATTTATAATATTTACGATATATATTTATAGATATAAGTTGTTAGAAAGCTTCTGCTCTATCCCTACATTTTAGAGCAATATTCGCATTTCTTTTGTGAGTTGTAGATAAGGAGATATCGGTGTGTAATGCCTATCATGTTTTGGTGCTTTTAATCGGATGTTATCCAACTTGAGAAGTGCCCTGTTTCAAACAAAATCAAATGATAAACAATGTGATAGGTTGGGTTAGGAATAGGCTGTGGCACATCACACATAGCCTCCAAAGAGCAGGAAACCTACTATTAATGTTCAAGCAAAGGGAATAAAAATCAATAGGATCCGCCAGAGTAAAGATGAAGAAAGACATACTCTCTGAAGTAGCGACTCTTGAGACAGTTATGCAAAAACTATATGATAGGTTCATCACCATGCACAAGGCAGCTATCCACCTACATGGTCATCAACAGCACTGCGTCAAGATTGTGTGTACGCTCACAGACATACATATCATTGATGATCATGTACAAACATGGACAATGAGGTACAAGGGAGCCCCGCTCGACTTGCCCAAGATGATGAATCCACAATAGGAATTAGAAAAGGCACACATCCGAAGTCAAATCTGTAACTATGAGGAACTCCCGCTGCTCATCACCAATGTTGAGGCTTCATACGCATGGTTGTTAAGGAGCTTGGATGCCTTGGTGAGAAAGTATGACATCCCGTCAATTGGAACACTCACCAAGGCCAAAAAGAAGAACCAAATCCGACTGGAGCTGGACACATACTTTGATCAGCTGATTCTCATGGCCACTAGCACAGATTTGTCATCTTTGTGATACTAAGAAGGTGAAGGATGAAAAACACTCTCTTAAAATGTCTTTCTCATGCTTAGATCAAATCTTAATTTTAAAACTATATTTGTAACAATACCAACCTTGCTAAACTATGGAGATTTACGAAAACTTCTTAGCAATTTGTTTACAACATAGAATAAAATGTCAAAGAAAATATATTAATCTTAAAACCACTATGTAAATGTAGTTTTTTGGTAAGCCATAAACCACTTTGCATTGTATGTTTATGGTAAGCCAAAAACCACGTGTGGGGGTGAAGTGGACATAGATTCTTGTAGCCATGGTTTAGGGTTAACCAATAAAACCCTGGGCATGGTTTAAGGTCAGCCGACAAAACCCTGGGCATGGTTTAGGGTAAGCCGATAAACCGAGAGCATGGTTATGGGTAATCCGAGAAACCCATGATGACAATGATGGAGGGGGACTTGTAATTACAGGTACATGTATGGAGGTATTGGTTGAATGAACCATGTACACGAATATGGAGATATTGATTGACTGAACCATGTACATGAAAGACATCCTAGTTGACTGGTGATTAGTACTCATGCATTCCGGTAGATGGTTATTCCTTTATATGGACGTTGGCATAGTATTTTTTATCATGTTTGTAAACACCTGGACCGCAACTAGACTTTGTAGATTGAGATCGCGACAAGTAGTTGTTAAGGGGGCGACTTAAAACATATCATTCCTACTTGTCTCAATTGTGATTCTTTCTATATAAAAGAGTATGTTCTTATTTCCTAGGAGTTGTTTAGATCTAGATGTTTCCTACATTGGTGTGTGGTTGAGATATTCTCTTAACCTAATGATTGTGTGTCCAATATAATCTACTTATCTTGAGACAACACTACATATATTTATATGTAATATTATTTGATTAATTTAAAGTGTGATCAATTTTTACAAATTTCACTTCACTTTTTAAAAACATTTAAAATTAAAATTAAAACTATTTTTTCATAATAATGTAAATAAAAATTGACAAAGTAAAATTATCATAATTTAACATAAATTTTGATTAGATATTCAACTTGATCTAAGAAGAACAAATAATCTTCCTTTACGCAAATAATCTTCCTTTACATAGTATTTTCAAAAAGTGATTCTATTAATTTTTTTAATTTAAAATAAAGAACGGGAAGAATAAAAACACTAAAGCGTACATAGGAAAAAGATATTAAAGAATAAATGACAATCTTGACCGAGTTTAAAATTGCATGTAATTAAATGTTTCCAAATTCTCGGGGAAAAAAATTAAATATTTCCATATTTCATTATTTTATTTCAGTGCTCGTTGAAATGACTAGGTAACCTCGTGTTGAAGTGACTAGGGAACCTCGTGTCGAAGGATATACCGACAGGGGTTGGAAAAAATGGCATTGAATAGTGGAAATTGGAATACTTTTCCTAAAGCGTTAACTTTCCAGTCTGTAAGTGGAAATTGACCTGCTTCCACCAGAGAAAATAAGAAGAAAATGGGGCCATTTTGGAGGGGACAAATACCTTGCTTCCACCCACCTCAAGTCAAGTCAAGTTGCTGCTTTCCACTTCATGGATGCATTCAGTCCAATTTGAGAGTAGAAGGGTCTGAATATTTGGGTTTTTTATTATATTTCTAGGCGTTTGAAGTGGAAGTGGAAAAAAAAAAAAAAAGCCAAAATCTACTATTTGGCATATAATTAAGGATGGGTATGGTATAATGGAGTCTAGTTATAATTAGATTAAAAAAGCAAGCATTGTGAATGATTGGATAAAAAATAATGGTTGGAGTTTTGAATTTATTTTTATTAGAAGAATTAAATTTTTTATTATTTTCATATTTTTGTTTATAATTATTATTAGTCTTCACTTTGGGCATATTCACTATATAAAGTATCAATTGCATGTTTTTATGAAATATTCTTATCTATAATCTTTCATTCCAATTTGACATCTTTTACTCTTATTCTAGATAAGTTATCTCAACATATTCTTTTAGTGTCTCTCTTTCCTCCTTACACTCCTCAAGCACATCCTCTCTTCCATCCCCTCCCACTATGCTATTGCTACTACCTAGCATGGTTTCTTCCCTTTTCCTTAAATTAGGTAAGACATGGTTTTTTGCTATAACTTAAACATCATGTAGAAATATTTATTCAATCCCTTTGACTCCTTGGTTTCTCTTTGAATCTCCTTCTCTATCTACCAACTCCTTAGTACAACATTGAATGTACGATAAAAAAAAATGGGCTCATTTCTCCTTGAAATTTTATTTTCAATACTGCTCTTTTGACAAAACCATATATGTTCATATCAATCCTCCATGTCCTCGTATCTACTCATTAACTCTATTTTCATAGATAACTGAAAATCCCAATGACATTCTATTTGTCAATATGCCCAACTTTCCAAATTAGTTATATGTGTATCCCACTAGTGTGTAAGGGTACCTTTCACAATCATGTCTGAAGATTGTATTATTTTTTCTTCTAGTATGAACTCTTCAAATACCATGAAATCTAAAGGTGCCATGCAACACATCTCCAATCTGGCGCACATATTTCTCAACTAATGTGCATCTTCTATTGGACATCTCATATCCTCTTTCCTACCATCTATTCATTACATCTTCATAATTTGTATCAAAAGAATATATTATCCTCCAACTCAACTCTCCATTTGCAATTGAATTTATGTAGTCATTTCTTATCGATATAATATTGCATATATTCCCAAAACTAAAGTTTGAACTTCATCATTGTCTGACTACATGAATCTTTCACCTTAAATGGGATCCAAAGGTGCAACAACCCTTAGTGAATCTATTTCAAAGGCATCTTCTTCTTCTTTAAATTCATAAATGCATTGTCATCAAATGTCCAATATATTCCCAAAACATTTGGGTAAGGATCCTTTCCATCCATTATTTCATTCATTTCAAAATAAACCAGTGCCTTTTCCCCATCAATGTCAACCTCTACATCCTCTGCCCCTTGATGGGATAAATCCTATACAGATTTGCTAATCTTAGTTGAATAGGTGACCAAACTAGCTTTGGTCTCCCCATAAACTCCCAAGACTTTTGTGAAAGTATGTTCATGTTAGATTGTAGATCCATTATAACATACTCCATCTCATAACCTCCTAACTCTATTTTCATTTTAGATTCCTTACATGTCCTTATCTTGTTCTTAATAATGTTGTTTAGGAAAAGGATCCAAGATAGGAGTGTCATCCTCTAACATAACTTTCCACCTTATTAGAATCTTTGTCAAATTCCTAGGTGCATTCCAACCATTAAGTAATTTACATTTGAGAAAATAATTTACTTTCCCCTCTAGTTCAATATATTTGTTCTTATGGTTTGTGCATCCCTCTCTAACATTGGTGCATTCTATGAGGTCTCCATTTCATTACATAGTAATTTCTTTGATTTGGGTAGATCAAATTTTGATGGTGATGGATAAATTATTATAAATTATCTTACTTGATAATATTTTTTCTGCATCTAGGTTAGTACTCCTTGATCTTCCTCTTGTCAATACAATGATTGTAACTACTTAACTATCTTCTTCCCTTTGTGGCTTTAAACTTACCATGTTGACCCTCCTTCATTTTTCTTCCAGCTTCTCTATCAATTTAGAACATTATTCAATATTGTGTCCAATACCATGGCAATTTCCACACACTATGTGGGGTTTAGTACAATAATGTGCAATTTTCACTAATTTTCAATAATTAAAGAAAGTAAATAGTTCACCATATCATCTTCATCCTTGTGCTTAGTATCCTCCTATTCCCTTGGTCATGCTATCATTTGACCCATGAACCCTATGTGTATCAATGATATGCTCCTTCTTGTAGTGACTTAAAATTATTTACATCATGCCACATAGCTTTGCAAAAATCATAAAATGTTGTGTTCATGTTAATCTAGTATTTCTATAGCATGCAGCATTGAGGTGGCTTGTGTCCCACAACTTGCGTATTTCATACAAGTTTTACTTTGTTCTTGTTGGGAAAGGATTTGATGCACCAATCAAAATTTAATTAGTCAACACTAGATATTCATTTCTATGGTGACATACTATTCTACATAAAGTACATGACACATTCTCTCTTCTAGTCTTACACTTGATCATATCTTATAGTTGCATTAGGGGAATTTTGAGGTCTAAAATGGGCATCCTAAGGAAATTATAAAATAATAGTGGAAATAATAAAATAAGATTAGATTACATTGTCAAATTTTAGAGGAAAAAAATAAAAACTATTTTTCAACTCGTATTTTCAACTTATCTCCCTATGGGTTTACTCAAATTTCAAGCAACAACACACTTTGGATGCATAATTTGATCCCTCATCCAAGGAGTGCCCATGTTACATACTTTTGATGGATTTTGCAACATGAAAAATGAGAAATATATGAAAATCGTGATTGTGATAACGTTTTCTCCTTTTTCGTGTAGCGGGGTCCATCAAAAGTATGAAACATGAGTACTACTTGGATGAGGAATTAAATTTTACATCCTACAAGTACTTCCGCTCGAAATTTGAGTAAAAAACTTAGGGAGATAAGTTGAAAATAAGAGTTGAAAAATTAGTTTTATTATTTTTTAATCTTTTTACTTTTTTTACTCCAAAAATGGTGTATCATCCCCCATGGTTGACATCATCATCTTGAATCTTCTTTCTTCTTATAAAGTTTATTTTGGCTATATATTTTTCTTAGGAGGCCCATTTTAGACCTCAAAATTCCCCTAATAGACTAGTTAAGGCATCTAATTGATTTTGAAACTACATTAATCGTAAGATTGATTGAACACATCCCCCTATGGATTCGAGGAGTGTAACTATATGTAAGGCTTCAACATATGTGGATATCTTATGCTGAGTAAGGGGAATTCTAATATGTGGGAATAGCATTAGAATGAACCACTCTCTATGCTAGACATATTGGCTTTGGAATGTCATTTTTTCCACCAAATCCTTAAATATTTGATCATAGTCCTGAATTATTTTCTCCTCCTTTTGTTTTATTTCCTTCAACTCTACAAGGCATTAGTTTTTAAATATGGGCTATTTTAATTCTTTCATCAATTCATTATTTATTTCATTTATACCTTTGGTTCGTCCTACTGGAAGATATATTTCGTCATTCATGTACCATTCTATATCTCTATCTTTAAAAGAGATTTCTAAATGCACAATCCTTTGTGCGTTATATGTGATTTTATTCATGGTCTAAATTGCTTAACACACAAACTAGTATTGCTTGGCATCATCCCTCCAAGTTCCATGGAACATGGGGGGCCTAATAATTGTATCAATTGTTTTTCTTTCCATTAAAATGTTGAAATTCTTGTCATTGCTCCACTTGTATTATTTGTTACAATTCCTATTCTTTGCTCGTTTATATTTCTAACTTCTATATTTATAAAAAAAATATCATTTTTTTTAGATTACATGCAGGGGATGGTTCTAAAGGGGTTTCTTCAAATCCATTGTCTCTAATTTCTTCTTCATTGTATCTAGAGAATTCTTTTATCTTCATTTTCTCCAATAGTTCTACAATTGCTAAAGTATCATCACTTTCAGTGGAATCATCCTTCACTTAACTTAGGGAATATTTTTTTTGTAAATCATCAGTCACATGTTCCTCAAAATCATTCTCATCATTAACCTTCCATTAGGGATTGACATCTTCTACTTCAACTCTATCATAAATTATCATGGTATATCTTCTAGTGCCTCTCTTCTCTTTACACATACTTGTAGTTCCTCTCTTTCCTTTGCATACTTAGGCATACCATCTCCCTCTCTTCTCTGTCCATACTACTGCCTAGTATGTCCTCTCTCATTTTCTTTAAAGTATCCATCATTAGCTTCCAAATTGTTTTGCATAATATGTTCTTGCATTCATATCTCCTTGTCACAACTTTATTTCACTCCTTAAATCATTTTTTAATGATCTATTTCATCTTCCCTTCCTCTTTCATCAAGCCCCCCTTTCTAAGGGCTTATGTTTCCATTGTGCTTGATATCATCTACATCAACCCTTTGTACAAAAACAAAATCTTATTTCATAATAGGATTACTTTGAGAAATATTCCTATTGGCCTAAAATACCTCTCATTAATGCTAAAAGAGGTCAACTATAATTAATAGCAAACTCTACAATGTAACCCTCCTTAACTTCTTGAAACTAATATTCTATTGCATACAACCACTAGTTATATAATATAAGCCTTTCAAGTATATCTTGATAACAAATTATAGGTCCTTACCTTGCATTCAAATCATAGTCTGTAACAGTGACCTATTGTGTAAAAGTTGGTAATCTTAGATATGGTATCTGGAATGGATTGTAGTCCCTCATTGTGTAAGTTGTATGGAATATCCTGTAAATATAATATTTATATTAAATCCTATTTAGTCACGCACCATTTAACATATGTTGCCCTCTTGACTTGTAATTCCAATATATAGACAATTTGATATTTGTAAGTTATAAATGTGTAAGATCGGTCAAGGTCATACAGCTTGGCAAAATGTTTTAAATTATACATTCAACATAATAATTTAATAAGTTGCCTAAATGTCACGCTGTTAATGAAATAAATAATTAATTACTATGATTAAGGCTTGTAACTTTAGTTTTATAAATAATATGTTTGTTTAAGGTTTGTAACTTTAGTTTTATAAATAACATGTTTTTATTAATATAAAATATCATATGATTGTAAGATTATATCATAAAATATGATGGTAAGATTATATCATTAATTAATTATTTATGTATTTAGTTTAATTAGAGTTAAATTTGATATATTCAAATGAGAAATAAGGAGTTTAATTGTTCTAGATTTTTTTATGAAAATTAATCTATTTAATTTTTGGTGAGATTATAATTTTGAAATTTTTTAAGCCAATTGACTTGTACACATTATATAACTTAAATTTGTAATTTCAATAAATCTTTGCTAACGACAAAAACATAAAACAATTACGCTAAGGAAAAACACATAAAACAATTACATTAAGCTAAAATAAATAATCTATCAAATTTTGAAAAGTATTGTATTTTCATTATTTTGATAACAAAAATGTATTTAAAAATAAAAAATATTGAATATGTAGAAATATGTTTTAGAATCCACTTCTTTCTCAAGGATAAAGTAGAAGATATGGTCTTTTCTAGGTGGAATAAAAAGATATTATCAAATTGCTCCATGCATTATCATCTTTGAGGGATCCCGCAAGTGCAACTAAGAACCCTTGACTTATGACATTGATGAATAAGTAGTAGACAATCTTCTTGATCCATCCTCTTATAGAGGTGAATCTAATTCTTATCATAGAGGGAGAAATAATTTCCTTTAAGCCAATGAGGTGATCTTCAATCTTCTTCGACCTTAGCTCTGATACCATGTTGAGAAATCAATGCTATTGGGATTAGGGTTAGATTTCTCTTTCTTGATAATTACTTGTGAATTATGTTGCCTTATTTTACTTGTTTTTTATATTATCTTTCATCAAGCAATTACCAAATTATGTGTGCATGAAGATCACAAATACACAAGACATGATATATAGGCACTATGCCAGGGCAAAACCCTTATCTAGGGGAAAACCCAGTAAAAAATCTCTTCCTTCAATAGTTTTCCTTGAGACCCTTCTACCTAGACAAACACCTCCTCCACACCAAGCCAACCTCTCCTTCTTTGATCCATCCTTCAGCCTAGTAGCAACAACACTTCGACCCTAGAACTTCAACTTAGCAGCTTCTGGCAACAACAACAACTTTGACCTAGACAAGGAGACTTTGATCTCTTAAACCAACCCACACGAGAGAGAGATAGAGAGAGAGAGAGAGAGAGAGAGAGAGAGAGAGAGAGAGAGAGAGAGAGAGGCACCAAAATTTATCTTTTCTTCTTCTCCTTCACCTAGACCAAACTCACACTCCTTTTGGACCCTTCCTTCAGCTTCACACTTCTTCCTAGCTTCCATATTCCAATTTTCAAAGATCAAATTATGCTTGAGAGATTGAGATGCTCAAATGAAGTTGAACTGCCTGTATATATAGCCTTCCATGAGGCCGAATTTCCTTCCTTGAGGCCGAATTGGTGTGGAGGTTACATTATTTATTTTTGACTCAAAAATAATTCTTTTTTACATCGTTTGAAAGCCCAAGAAGGGTCTCATAAAGTATACAATGACTATATTGACTCTTTATTAATCCTAGGAGTCCACAATGGGTAATTTGACTAATAAAATGATGACCCAAGCATGAAACCCATGCTTTAATAAGTCATTGTAACAATAATAAAAATTCCTTTTACAAATACATTTTATGAAGATCGAACCTAGTGACATTTTTCAACACTCCCAACGCTGACTTGGAATGGATAAAGGTCGTAATAGACCCAGGGTCTTCATTGTCTCAACTTTATTTTGTTGGAAAACCAAACATTTTGCCAGAAAATTCTGAATATCAGATTTAAGGTCATCCCCAAAAAATTCTTCTTGACTCTCTGGTAAGTTTTTAAAAATCATGAGTGCCCTTCTAAGGGAGGGTGTGTAATTCCTAAATAATCTTTTGTTTGAGTTAGGGATTCTTACAAATATATAAGCAATCTTTGTACCATAATGTATCATTTTTCCAGCTAAATCTATTAGATTTACCAGGATCTTGCTGCAAATTTTGAATGAGTGACCACACCTCTTCATCATTCTTCCATTTATCCCTTGTTTCGGTTATCCACTCAGATTGGATAACAGAAATGGCACAAAGTAATGATTCCAGATCTTCATCCTTTCTTGAGAATGCATTTGCAACAACATTTTTCTTCCCTTTTTTGTAGATGATTTCAAAGCCATAACCCAACATCTTTGTTGCCCATTTTTGTTGTTCTTCTAAAGATAATATTTGGTCCAAAAAGTATTTAAGACAATCATGATTTGTTTCTATCCTGAAGTGTCTTCCCATTAGGTAAGGTTGTCATTGATTTAGTGCATGTAGTATTGCCAACATTTCCTTCTCGTAATTAGGTTTATGTAAATACTTTCCTTTGATTGAATAACTTTCAAAAGCAATGGGTCTTCCTTCTTGCATTAAAACCACATTTCCTGAAGCATCACATTCCACAATAAAAAAAATTGTGAAGTCTAGTGTAGCTAAGACCGGTGCTTGGCACATTGCCTCTTTAAGATGTTCAAAGGCCTTTTTTCTTCTGGAGTCCAAGAAAAAGCATCTTTCTTCAATAATGATGTTATGAGTGTCTCCCATAATTCTAAACAAACTTAAAATAATACCCTGTCAAGCAGAGAAATCCTTGAAGATGCTTTATGGTTGTCGGGATTTTCCATTTCTTAGTGGCTTTAATTTTTTTAGAGTCTATCTTAACACCCTCATGAGATACAAGATGAACCAAATATTCCACCTCTTGTACTCCAAAGAAACATTTGGAGGTTTTTGCATATAATTGTTTCTCCTCCAATAAGTTGAGCACCGTGTCAACATGTTGAACATGATCCTTCCAAGACTTCTTGTAGATTAACGTATCATCAAAAAATACTAACAAAAGTTTTCCAAGGAAGGGTTTGAAAATGGAATTCATCAGACTTTGAAATGTGGAAGGTGCATTAGTAAGTCCAAAAGGCATGACCAAAAATTCATAATGATACTCATGAGTTTTAAATGTTGTTTTTGAATGTCTTCATTATTCATTCTAATTTGATAATATCCTGAATGAAGGTCCATCTTGGTGAAGTAAATTGCTCCATTTAATTCATCTAGCAATTCATCAATGATAGGAATGGGAAATTTATCTTTAATAGTGAACTCCCTATAATCTGGACACATATGCCATGATCCATCCTTCTTGTGCACCAATACTACTGGAGTAGAGAAAGAACTTTGTCTAGGTTGAATTATACCAACCTCTATCATTTCTGCAACCATACGATAAATTTCACACCTTTGGGCATAAGGATATCTGTAAGGCCTAATGTTTGAAGGAACACTTCCTAGAATCAAGTGAATCGCATCATCATGATCACGATTAGGTGGGAGGCTTTTGGGAGTCTTAAACACCTTGGAATGATTGTCCAAGACTTTTTGGAGATTTGGAGAAATAGATGATTTCGATGTTTGAACCCCTAGTGAGAATAATTGTACAGGTACAACCCATTGTTATTTATTCATAAGCTTTTTCATGCCATTAGATCTGATTATTTTTCTTGGTTTCCCTGCGGTACCCCTTAATTCAACTTCCTTCCCTTCCCAAAAAAAATCAAGAAAAGTTCTTTATACTTGAAGGTTATCGTCCCCAAAGATTGTAACCATTGGACTCCTAGTACAACATCAACACCACCCATTGGAATGGAAAGCATTGGAGTATTCAATACATATACCCCCATGGTTATCTTTATATTATGGCACTTTCCAGATAAATTTATAGATCCTCCATTTGCAACCATCACTTGACACTCTGGTGCTGGATATAAGAAGCAATTCAATTCCTTGGGTATCTTAAAATGAATAAAATTATGGGTACTACTCGAATCAATCAACACTGTTACTTTTTTCTTCCCTATATATCCTTCTATCTTGAGAGTTTGAGGAGTGGTAATTCCTGTCAATGCATTACAAGATATGGTCGGATTCATTTCTTCTTTCTCTAGGGTTGGTTCGCAATGTATATCCTCTACTTTTGATGTTTCTTGTTCCTTTTATTCCTCCTATTTACAGTCTATGTAGAATAATTTCTTCTTAGCACACTTACGACCTTTAGTGTATTTTCTATCACAATTGTAACAAAGGCATTTTACTCTTTTTTCCTACAATTTTTGTGGTGTCAACCTTGTGAGTTGTGGAAGGCTAGGAACAACAACACTTCCATCTTTATAGTTGTGAGTGGTAGGCTTCCTTTTTGCCATAATTTTTCTTTCAACTTTTCTTTCCACCTTGAATGCCTTCTCCATGAATCATGTTCCCAAAGGCGAACCTCATGCTGGATGTTATCTTTTAAAGTCCCTTAGAAGACATCAATCTTATTCTCCTTTGGAATATTAGTTACCCTAATATTCAATTTTTGGAAGTCTTCAATGTGCTTCGCCATTGAACCCTTTTGTTTGAGATTTATCAATTGGCTAAAGAAGGTGTTTCTCTTTATATCTTCATAATGTGCTATCATTTCCTATGTAAAAATTGACCAGGTAACAAGTGGTTTATGAGAATGTTCAATTTATGGAATTCTTCAATGTGCTCGGCCATTGAACCCTTTTGTTTGAGATTTGTCAATTGGCTAAAGAAGGTGTTTCTCTTTGTATCTTCATAATGTGCTATCATTTCCTACACAAAATTTGACTAGGTAACAAGTGGTTTACGAGAAAAAATCCATATTTATCATATAAAATGATTGGGTTCTAAATATAAAGATGCACTACATATCTTTTGTGAGGGTTGCACAATCATGTACATGAAAATATTGCTCCATCTGTAGTATCCATGTTACCAGATCCTTGCCATAAAAATTCCTCATATATATCTTTAGAATGTGGTGGTTCGTAAACCCCACATTGGACTCTCAAAAATCATAATTCATATTCTTTTTTGTCCTCATCGTGATTTTCATGGATTACCTTGTCACCACTGGGAAGCCTTTCTTGCAACAATTTTGTCAAACCTTTGTTCAAACCTTCTATTTCTGCTTTCAAACCATCCATCTTAGCTTTCATGCCATCCTTAAACCTTCCATGTCTACTTTTAAACCATCCATGATGCCTTTTAGTTCATCTTTGGTTTCTCTTTGTGAGAGTGAAATTTGTTGCACTTGGTCCCATAATTTTGATATATCATATTGCAATTCTTCCTCTTCCTGCATCATAGTAGATATTTCTGAGGCCTTATTGGGTGTAGAATTATTTTTCTTAGGAGGAATTTTATACCCCATTATTGATATCTATGCTTGAGTATGCCCTTAGAATCACTTCAAATTGATTTTTCAAACAAGCGTTATACAATTAAAAATGCACACTTTTCTCTTGATTTTAGGAGCTCGATCTTGAAACAACTGTAACTCTATAATCATGGATCTAAAACTTTTGAAATTATTTCTTCTGGTATCTCTCCGAGTCTTCTTTCCAACCCCACAAGTGTGATCAATATTGGATTCTTCAAGAAAGAGTTATGCCAAATCTCCCACGGTGACCTGATTATGAACTGGTTCAATATATTGAAGTTGTAAGGGATGCCACATATCACTGTTTCAACCTTAGGTTATGAAAGTGATACAAAAAAAACATTTTTTTTTCGATTTCAACCTCTTTTTACAGAATTCAAATCTGATGCCTGAAATGAAAGTTATGATTATTTTCCCTAGGTCACCTATTTGATATTGAATTTTGGAGCCTGCGAAAACCATACCTTCCTTAGATCATATCTCCAAAAATATAGTGAACCAAGATTTCAAATGTTTACACAACGTTCATCGAGATTTCAGCTCCAAGTGGTAATATTTTTAGCTTCTAAAGCCTCGTAGAAAACACATTATAGCGAAAATCCAAATATCACTTGTTTGAAGAAGCGAAAGCCTATAATCCAAAGCTTTGATACCAAATGTTATGCAACCAACTCACAGAAAATATACATCAATGACTTAAAAATTATCCTCTTCGAGGGGGGAACCTTCTTTACATTACATAAATGAACAATTATTGGATGATACAAATTACAATACCTCCTTTGTATATATAGGAGTGTAAGGGGTCACAATATAATTAGAGCCTACATAACAATAATAATGTAAGGGCACAACATAACAATAGTGGGATTCTATGGGGAACAACAATAACAATATGGGGCTACATGGGCATAAAAATAACAATAAGGGGGATACATTAGTATTATAGGGACCTAACACATTCATATAAGGAGATTTTGGCTCCAAATGAAGAAACTCAGGAAGTTGTGGAGAAACCACAAGCATAGGAGCAAAGAGTGGATACAACCACAGAAGCAGAGACATCTAAAGAAGGAAGGAAACAAACCAGGGCAGCTGAAAAAATATTGCATGATGCTAGAGATAATGTGGGAGCAGCCACTTCATAGCGCAGGCAAAGAAGGTCATCGGAACGGTACACTGGCTACATGGCTCTGACGACTGAGCTAGTAGAGACTAAGCCATCCTCTTTCAAGGAAGCAATAGAGAAAGTTGTATGGGTTGATGCTATGGTAGAGGAATATGATTCCATTCTCAGAAACAATGTTTTTTATGTAGTTCCAAGACTAGAAGATAAATCAGTGGTGGGTTTAAGATGGATATTCAAGGAAGCATGCAGTAGACGGAAGCATATACAAATACAAGGCCAAATTTGTGGCGAAGGAATTCTCTCAAGTTGAGGGAATTGACTATGAGGATGCCTTTTCTCCAATAGCAAGGTACTCATCCATCAGATCAATTATAACACTGGTTGCACAGATGGGGTGGAAGATCCACCAAATGGATGTGAATACAACATTCCTCAATGGAGTTATTGAGGAGGAGGTGTACATCGAGCAACCAGAAGGTTTTGAGACCTTTGACAGAGAGTCACATGTGTGCACATTCAAGCGAGAATTGTATGGATTGAAGCAAAAACCCAATGCTTTTTATACCAAGATCGGAAACTATCTCAACGAGCTGGGCTTCACCAAAATTGAAGCAAATGCAAACCTTTATCATATTGTGGTTTAAGGTAAATTATTGATTATTGTGTTATATGCCGATGATTTAATTTTAATCATTGATGAGAAGTTGGTCAAACCTTGCAAGACAATTTGAAATAAAGGACATGGGACTCATGTATTATTTCCTCGGTTTGGAAGTATGGCAAGGAGAGGGGAAACTATTTGTCTCTCAAGGAAAGTATGCTGATGAGATACTAAAGAAGTTCCAAATGGAAAATAGCAAACCCATGGAGATTCCTCTTGCATGGAATTGGAGGAAAGAGGGTGATACTCCAAGTTAAGTAGTGGAGGCTACCATCTATCGGATATTTGTGGGTTCACTAATGTATTTGGTGAACACATGACTAGATATGTGATATGCAGTCAACCAACTTAGTCAAGCTATGGTTAGGCCAACCAAACTGTATTGGAAGGAAGCAAAGAATGTGTTGTGATACCTCAAAGGCACCACCCAATTTGGACTATGGAATAGACAGACAGAGGGAGTGAAGCTTAAAGGCTTCACAAATGTAGATTGGGCGAGGAGTCCATCAAACCAAAAAAATACATTAGGAGGAATTTTTAGTGTTGGGTTTACAGCGTTTTCTTGGTACAGCAAGAAGCAGAGATCTGTTGCACTCAGTTCAACAGAAGCAGAGTACATGGTTGCCAATCAAGCAACATGTGAGGCGATCTGGATGAGAAAGATTCATGTTGGATTATTTGGTCAGATGATGGATCCAACTATCATCTACTGTGATAATCAGAGTTGTGTCAAACTCTCTGAAAATCCATTATTTCATGATTGATCCAAGCATATCTATATCTAGTATCACCATCTACGGGATTGTGTGCAGATGCGATTACGTTTTTGGAATACATTCATATAGAGGAACAAGATGCAGATATTTTGACAAAGGCTTTTTCAAGAGGAAAATTCGAGTTCCATAGAGGAAGGATCAGGGTATCTGATAATCCCTTTCTTGTTGAGAGGGAGTGTTGAAAATGTAGCAAGAAAATATCAATTTGACTTTACCTTAGTCAAACTAGATTAAAATTTGAATTTCTATTTCAGCTAAAATCTTGAAGGTAGTTAACTGAGGTGACATGCCACTTGTCACTTAGTTGACTTACCTAATTCAAGTTGGGGAAGCTTGTGTTCAATTTAGTATGATTGATTGCTAATTTCTAGCAACCTATTTCAGTTAAATTGAGTTATGGTCAGTTCAACTAGTTCTAACTATTAGAGGAACTAGTGGAAGGTCCAAGTATGGAACTATAACTTCAACTCACTCAGTGATCAACCAGTTAACTAATCAGTAAAACCAAAATAGTTGATGAATGGAGAGAATTCGAGTTACCCAGTTGAGATGGAGATTCCAAGGTAGTGTACTATCAGTTGTAGACTATTCCAAAGTGTACAGGTGGTGGATTCAGTTAGAGGATGAGCCTAGATGGATAGCGCAATTCCAATTGAGGAATTTCCTAATTAATAGGGGCCAAATTCCTCAAGGAATAGCGCAAGGAAATAGGAGCTTGTAGGGCTTGAAAATTGGCTAATTGTTATCCAGAGTCAGTCAGTGTTGTGAAGGTAAATCCCCTCTGTAGACAGAGGCAATCACTCTAGCCCAATGAGTGGGTCTAGAAACAAACTAAAAAAACTAACCTTCTTTAGAATTGACTCAGGGTTGTTTTCCTTTGGTTCTTCAGGGAGGTTTTGGTCTGTGTATCATAATGGACAGATGCATAGTTGTAAATGTTTTGGCATTTCGAGATATGGGTGATCCCTCTAGCCTAATGAGTAGGTCTAGCGACAAACTAAACACATTAACATACACTTTTGTAGCTTTTGTTTAACAAATGCAGAGAGAGAGAGTATCCTACCTCCCTCTAATGCTAATCGCTCAATCCTTTTGAAGATGAATTTGATTCTTTCGCTTCAGGCCTCACTCCTTACTTGTTCTTCATGTCAAATTACTGAGAAGGAAGATCAAAGAGCTATGAAAAATACACGAGCATATATGGCATACATTAAACATAGACTACTTAATAGATCAAGGAGTATTAAGCTAAAAGCATAAACATTTACACTGTTATGGAAAGTGAACATGAGATGTATATATTAATAAGCTAAAAAGGGAAGCATACAACCTATGCCTTAATGTTGGAGACCTCCTTTTGGTGGATGTCCAATTCCAAGCAAAGACACTTCAAGCACTCCTTCTCCAAGCTATAATGGGTAGCATGTAAGCATAATTGCAGCATAGGGATGCAACAATCAATGACCAACCATTTGGGGATGGAAGGGAGTGAATTTTTAGGAAGGGAGAGGGAGTTAGGGATCCACAAAAAATGGAGGAAGGTCCACATCTCAAGGGGAAAACCCATGATGCTAATATCAAGAGGTCCAAATGGGAGAGATCAACCATATAAACAAAAACCAATATTCATCTTGTTGTTCTTGAAGGTTTTGGTGCACGAAGCTTCTCTTCCAATTTGGGAAAACCTGCTAGAAGAGGTTCAGCGTGGGTTTTTATATCAAAATCCATGTTGGTAGTGCTAGTGTAAAGAAGAGCAACATGCCATCAGCATGGGAAAGCAGTGGAGAAAAATGTGTTGGCCCTAAACATTAGAGTTTTAGATAACCTTCTTTAGAATTGACTCAGGGCAGTTTTCCTTTTGGTTTGTATATCATGATGGATATGCTGCAAAGTTGTCAATGTTTTGGCGCTCTGGGATGTGGAATAGGAAGTGAATAGGAGGTGTGACAAAATACTGTGTAACAAATGCCCCCCAAAGCATGAAGGCAGAATAGGGAGTGATGGCTAAGATGCTTTACAAGTCAGTGCAAGGATGAGAACAACAACGTCAAGAGACCTTCAAATCAAGCATATACATATACTTATACGTATATGACATCTATGATGATCATGCCTAATGATACATGAATAGGCATCTAATAATACATTAATCCATGGTATGGATGCAACCATCAGACTAGAAAGGATCATGTGTATGGATCCACAATATTATCACAGCCATCTGAATAGAAAGGATCATGAATATGGACCCACGTATGGTCAAAACCATTCGTCTAGAGGAAACATGTGTACAATCATGAACTCCATGCAACCTAGGTTTTATCAGATAGAATATAGGGTCTTGTGCTCCATCTCGACTTGATCAATGTACTAATTCTAACATGTGAGTAGATGTGTCGAAGTTGAACATGATAGAAAACCACCTGATTACCGGTCAATGATGTAAATTGTTAATAGGCACGAGAGAAACCACTAATAATGACATTGGCTCTCAAGGAAAGATCATCACAATCCACGAATGTGAATAATGAAGCTAAAGTCGAACACCCTTGGAATAATCTGATCGAAGGTGAATGATGTAAAGTTGTCGCTGAATGTGAATAACTTGCCATTGAGGCATGCAAGCTCTAAGGTACCATAAGGGATTTTCTAGATCTTCTTCCCCGATAATGAGTTGAAGTCGCCTGCATCATCGACACGAAACAAAAAGATGTAGTAGAGTAGATAAGTGTGATCCAGCACTGTGGCAGAAACTCAGACAATGTATACACGATAAAGAACCTCAGATAGGACTTCTCTTGAACACATCGACGACACAACTCCAAAGTTTGGCAGCATTTGACTAAACATAGGACCAGAGTTCATGATGATGAAGTGGTATAATCAAATGAGAGGAAAAATTGTTTCCCAAACCTAGGGAGGCATGTGACCAAATGTGGATGTCCCAAACCCGACACGAGTAACATATGAGTTTCATGTTCAAGAGTGACACGTTTCCTTTACAGAATTTAAGAGATGATCGCTTTCACTTTTTCCCCACCATTTCTGGTGAGTACCCAATATATTTTTTATTGAAAGCTTGAAGGGGATAGCATATGCTTGCCATATAAGTTCATCCTTTGGATAAAACCATCCTAGTAATTTTAATGAGTCCTAGGGAAGAGAAACTCAGTCTCGTCATGCTGACAAATTCTGCATCATTTAAGTTTTACGATTCCGATGGAGGGGTAACTCGACATTTTTTTCATGTTTAGAGAGTTTGAAAAAGAAGTAGAAAATAAAACTCCAAAAGGTCCATTTTCGTAAATCATTTCTTGAATCCCAAAAGGTAGAAAACAATATCCAAGAGAACCTCTTAGCCATGTCCGACTAAGGGATTTCGTTTTTGTACAATAGTCTATCTTAGTCCGGAAAAGGGTTAAACTTATACTGAGTAGATGCCATTTCGTTTACTTTAACGAGTTGAAACGACAATTACTCATCAGTATTTTCATTTTTCGAGAGTCAGAAAAGAGCTTAAAGATAACTCCAGGGGGTCCCTTTTTCATTTATTTTTTACGAGTCTGAAAAAGTGATAAAATAAAACTCATTGAATCAATTAAGACAAATCACCATCACCAATAATATATGACCTGTTGCTACACAAGGAAACATACATTACCGATTTCGAGGAAAACTATAAAAAAAATGAGTGAAATATGCCCTAATTTGGTAAAAATATATTATTTAAGCTTATAAATAGGACAAAAAGTAAATCATTTTTACCATTTCAATAATTTTCATTTCTGAAAGCATTTTACCTCATTTTACCTCTATTTTCAGGCAAGGAATACGATTAATCCCGCACACCATTTTCGGTGTTGCTTGTTGCAGGTAAGAGATCTGTCCCTTCCCTTCATTTTCGTACTCATTTCATGCATTTTCATTGATATATTAGGTTGCAAGGAGGACTTGAAAAAAAATTATGTTGAGGGTGACCAATATGGGTTTTACCCATCAGACTCACGTTGCTCACCCCGTGATCAAATAAGCCCTCGCGCTAAAATTCACACACAGTCGCGTTGGCGTCAAGGTAATTTTTTTTTTTAAATCCTCCATGTTAAATGATTTTTCTTGGATTTGTCCCCATGGAAGGTCATGCAGTGTTGTTTTATTGATTTTCCACAGGATAATCAGTCCAAAATGGTGGTTGAATGGAAAGAAAGACGACATGAAGCTGAAGACCACCAGGATTCTTAGGATCAAGACTATGTTGATGCCCTATGAGCATGTGGGTTGCTCAAGTTCTTCAGGATTCCTAGGATTAGATATCAACCTAAGTTATTGCAATATCTTATTAGTTGGTGGGATGTGGATCACCAACTATTCATGATTGGAGACCAAGAGCTCGAAATAGATGTCACCAACATTTATTTCATTACCGGGTTGTCTAGAAAGGGACAATGGGTCTAGTTGTCTAGTTCGCGCACTGGAGGAGAGAGCACTAATATGTTGATTGCAATGCATTTTCCAAGGACCAAAAAGACCCAAAGTGGGAAGATCGATATAAAGACCATAAAAAATCTATCACTTCGAACAATCCCTCATACTATGCCCCAAGTTGCTCGGGCGCAAGCGTTGCATGAGGCAACAAAATCTCATTTCCAGTATGCAATCAAGTGTCTAAATCCTGCTGTCTTTAATTAGAGTCAGGGATTATTGGTTTTCATGAAGCACCAACTTACCAAGTGAAATTCAGGGAGTTTGAAACAATTTGGTTTCAGACCAATTTTGGTGACGTTCTTCTTGGAACATGTGCGATTTTTTCATTATCAATGGATATAAGTCGATGCACTGACACCCAGAGATCTACGATTACTTAGATGCAGTGAGTTGATGTCTCGTCATGGAGGTGACCAAAAAATGTCATTCCCTCCGACATTTTTTAGATGGTTGAGTCAACAACTAATCATGGTTGATGATTGGGCATATAAAGGCATAGATTTCCGAGGAGATCCAAATCTTCCACTTCCACTCAAAGCACAATGGACTGATTTAGGTAGACACTATTTTAGAATTTTTTTTTTGTATGTGTACTGAGATTTCACTTATGATGATTTATAGATGTGGGACTAGAGAGACCTCCAGGGGTTTCTCCGATAGCCAGGTGAGTGCCATGCCAGGTTGAGGAGGATCCTTATGAGGAGGGAGAAGATGTGATTGTCGCGGTAGAGTGTAACCTGGAAGTTTTAACTAGGGGCATTCCAGAGTACGCCTTGATAGATGAGGAGCCATTGCGGTACTAGAGACACACTATAAGGGTTTCTGCCAGATTGTGTCGAATGTTGGGCCGAGTCATCAGGGCTATTTAGTGCTATCATGAGCACCATGTGGGGGAATAGCCATCTCTAGTTTACTTTCTGCACTAATGTAGGCTTATAAAGCCACGTGCCTCAGAACACAGATTTTGTCATTTTGATGTAGCAAACTCTTTTGAAAACACTATAGATATATATATATATACACACCATGTCTATTATGTGATGCTTTATGATTTACATGTTTCACAAATGTCTATCTAACACATAGTTAGCCAATGCATATGTTATGGTGTTCATGCTTCTCGGAATGTGATGATAAGTAATGAAATCAAAGTCTCGTTCCAAGAGATGGACTCAAAAATACATTCTTAAAATCTAAGGGTTTCTAACTAAATATTTTCCATTAAGTTGTAGTACAATGAGTTGTGAATCAAGTTTTACAATTAACTCTCTAATGCCTAGAGCGATGGCTTCTGACAAAATCTCAATGACCGCACTATATTCGGGAATGTTATTAGTCATACGACCTAAACATATACCTTGTAAGTTCACTAATTCACCATTAGGGTCATAGATTTCCCATGCAGCAGAAGATAGATTATGTGTACTATGAAAAGCACCATCAACAAAACTGACATAACGATTGGAAGACATTTGCAAACCAAGTAGAGCACGAGGTAAGCAGAGGAAAATTTGTTTGCAAAAGCAAACTAATACACCAAAACCACACTGCACACTAATGTACAAAATTATTTACACGAGAAATTAAGCATAATAATTCTTCAGGTAAAGCCCACTTGAGGGCTCAGCCAAAGAATTTCCTTCATAATCTACTAACTCATAAGCACCTTTTGTAAAACTTGTTTAACAATGTAAGGCCCATGCCACATTGGTTCGAATTTCCGAACTCCCAATTTGTCATTGGATTGATCACATAGCAAGACCAAGTCACCCTCAATGAAAAAGCGGGGAGAAACAGTTCTATCGTATTGAGCCTTAACTCGTTTCTTCTAGGCTTCAATTACTAACACTGCAATATGGTGAGTTTCATCTAGCCTTTCGAGGTAAAGTAAATGTTCCTCCTTACGTGAGGTATCAGGGATTAATTCTACAACTAGTTTCAGTGAAGGAATTTCACACTCAATTGGAAGAGTTTCCTATAGACCATACACCAGCTGAAAGGGTGTGAATCCAGTGGTAGTCTTAGTTGTAGTTCGGTAAGCTAAAGAGCCGAAAATAGCATGAGATACAAATTTGATTTATGCATCCCAATGGTACGTTGAAGCATGGAAACCAAGACTTTGTTGATTGCCTCAACCTGGCCATTGGCCTGTGGATAATAAAGAGTTGAGTTGTCACGACACAAACCCAACTGAGCAGTGAGCTCTACCATCATGTAATTTTGGAAAAGAAATTGAGCAACAGTTTTACCCTCAGCATCACATGTGGGCATCGCCTTAGCTCATTTAGTGAAATAATCAATGGCAATGATGATATAACCATGCCCCTCAGCCAAGTGAGGCTTACATGTCATGAAATCAATATCCAATTTAGAAAAGGGGCCAATGGTAACAACTAGGTGTAGGGGTGCAGGTGGGGTGCGCAGTTTATGGTTGTAAATCTGGCAGGCATGACATTTTTGGACTACTAAAATGCAATATTTAAAGATAGAAGACCATAAATAACCAACACGAGGAATTTTCTAAGTAGTAGCATACCCTAACATGTGACCCCCACAATCCCTAGAGTGGCAGTAATTTAGGACTCTCTCAGCTTGTTCAAGTGTCAAACATCTACGAAGGATAGAATCAACACCAACACGGTACAAAGTATCGCCAATGATTCAATACGGTTGGAGTTGATGTCGAATGCGATGACGTTCAGAATTGAACAAATCTAATAAAAAAGTTTGGGTTTAGAGATAAACAATAATGTCCCTATACCATGGGTCAAGAGTGCTGGTGAGAAAGAGAGTTTCGTCATGAATGAACTCATCAAAAGCCATAGATATGGTTGCGGAGGGTAGGTCACAAATTAACTCGGTGAAAACCAGTGATTTCTTTGATTTGGTTGTAGCAAATTCCAATTCAAACTCTTGAAGGATAATAATCCACTTGGAATACTTGCCCCCCAACAACTAATGAGTCAGAATGTCGGTCATGGGGTTGCATTTAAAAATCACAGTGGTTTTTGTATGAGAATATAGTGTTGAAAGGGTTGAACAACGTGAACAACTGCTAAAGCTAGCTTCTCGACATGGGTAGATCGAGTATCAATATCAATAATATTTTGAATTAAGTAGTAAACCATGTGTTCATTTCCATCATTATCGTCTTGCACCAGTGCCATGGAAGTAGTACGGTCAGCTGCGACCAAGTACAAGAAGCAATCGCGGTGATAATTGGGGGGATGCAGTAAAGGGGCACTAATGAGGGTGTTCTTTAATTCATTGAAATATTTTTGAGCGATTTCATCCCAAATAAATTGGATCCCCCTTTTCAGGAAATGAGTAAATCCCTTGGCAAGCTCAGTGTAATTGGGCACAAAACGACGAAGGAAATTAGCTTTGCCTTGCAAGCTCTGCAACTAGTGTAAAGATGATGGGTGGGGTAAATTTACAATGGCAACAACTTTGAGGGGATCAATATGAATGCTATCTTTAGATACAACAAACCATAGGAGATGACCAGATTCGATGCAAAAGACACACTTATGCATACTTAAACGAATATTGTACTGTCTACAGTGAAGAAAAATTGCTCGAATGTGGTCAAGATGATCATGACGCTTAGCAAAATGGCCAAGTAAGTCGTCAAGATATGGTTGAACAATGTGTTTAATGTCATGGAAACCATAATACATCACTTGTTGGAAGGTAGTGCCACCATTTTTCAAACCAAATGGGAGATTTGTGTAGGAAAAGGTTCCCCATGGACAGAGAAAAGCAGTTTTATGCTAATCGGTGGGAAGAATGTTAATTTGGTTGTAGCAAAAAAAAACGTCCATAAAAGAAAAAATCCCACTTCCCGCACATTCATCAATGATCAGGTCTAGAAAAGGAGTTGGATAATTATCTTTCAGACATGCCTGATTGATGTCATGGTAATCAACACAAACGCGAATAGTCCCATTTTTTTTAGTCACAGGGACAATGTTTGAAACCCAATCTGTTAATGGAATGCGGTAAATGAAACCAACTTTAAGAAGTTTTTAAACTTCTCCCTTTATATCAGATGCCTTTCTAATATTTCATAGGAAAAATATTTCTACTGTAATTACAAACTTCATAAAACCAATATCTTATAAATGCCACAAGGGCCAACATGTCTCCAAAGACTTTAGCCCACGCTACTTGAGACACAAATCATGAACTATACCACTTGAGCCAAGCTCCTTTGACAACATTAAACTTCACATTTTAAATATTGGAAAAGTTGTTTTTATTATTCACATTAACCTAGTAGTTAGTGAAGGATTTCCTAGGTTTTGGAAGAAATGACTTATTGTTTCTATTTTTAAAACAGTAAGAGATTCATTCAAAGTTGTAAGGAAATTATGATAAGCTCTCTTTTAGATAATGTCGATTAGATTTATTTCATGTGTTTGAGAAGAATGATTGTAGCTTTGTTGTTGAAAATGAATAGTTCCATGTATATTCCTCTTATGGAATATAAAGATATTTTCCACTTGGAAAAAACAAAAACAAAACTCTCTATCAAATAAGTTATGTGGATTAATGTGGGAGAAGAATATTAACTCATGGCTTAAAGTCATTAGAATAGAGCGAAGGAGCAAGCTAATAATTTAGGTTATCATTTGACATTAGAATACCTAATTTTTCTTAGGATTATAACCAACATCGTCAAAACAACAAGATTAATATACCTAATTGTTCTTAGTTTAATTATTTTATTGGATTTTTTCTTTTTAATTTGACAATAAAATTTTGGTTTTCTGTTATTTAAAATGCATTTTTAAAATTTATATTCAAGAAGAATGTCAATATTATTTTTAAGTATTATGAGATACTTAAACAACTTTTCAAATGTCTCAAACATAAGAAAAACCCATTCCACTATCAAGACATTTACCAACTTTCCTGCTCTTATGGCAAATCTTACATGGAGCAAATCAATTATTCCGTCCAACCATTCTTAAAGAACATATTATTTACACCCATCATGACCATCTCAACAAATATGTTATTATCGAACACTCTAACAACAGTAAACATCGTATTTTTCTTCATTACACCAAAGCCATGATGTATGCTCCTCATTATTTGACCTACATTGTTAGAGAAACCTTATAAAAAGAAAAGCATCCTAATAACTTTAATCATAAATATATAAATTTAGTCAACCTTGGAAATCTTAACCCTTAAATTAATAATTGATCTATTTATTTTATCTTTTTATTTCATCTTTGGGTTTATCTAGCTTCACTAATTTCCATCTTATTATTATGTATTTATGTCATTACATTCAAATTTAATCACGTCTCTTTACTTTTCTTATTTATATATCATCCCCTTATCTGAATATCTTTAATCATCCTTAAATATTCTCTTGAACTATCAATTACTTTTTACGTAAGAGGCAGGTATCAAGCAACAATGTTGCATGTTACACTTGTTTTTTTTGTAATTTCATCCTCCTTCCATTAATGGATGCTATGGAAGTGATTTGATGAGGATTTAAGTGGAAAACATACTGGGGTTGGATATCATCATCCGGAAAATATTTCTCCTCTCAGGCACTGTCATTTCCTCACAGGATGAGATGGGTTGGGTGTGGCTATGACTATGGGCCTATTTATTTTCATAAATAATCCTCCTTTTTTTTCTATCTAATGGGATATTTTTTGTCAGACCACAGTTTTCATGTCAGGTCCTAATCATTATCATTCGGTCCGTTGGAAGTTTCTTGAGGGGTGTGTCATTATCCTGAGTTGTGATTGGTGTTTTTACCATTGGTTAGTTGTTCTCAGCTCCACACAGTGGTTTCTGGTGGTAAAA
The DNA here is from genome assembly GCA_000404065.3 of Pinus taeda. Classification (NCBI taxonomy): domain Eukaryota; kingdom Viridiplantae; phylum Streptophyta; class Pinopsida; order Pinales; family Pinaceae; genus Pinus; species Pinus taeda. Next base: position 85,603 of record APFE031201994.1, read on the forward strand.
GTGGTTTTGAGCATCCTAAAGGCAATTTCAAAATATTTTGAGATTTCCGAGGTGGCATTTTGTCTTCTGGAGTTATGTCTAGTCAACCTCCATTTCTTTACCACATATAAGACTTGGAAGAGTTGATCAATGTAACCATTACTAAGGAGAATGTCGTGAGTAGGGGATAGAGGAGATGAACTATTTTGTCTTTGCTCGATTATGCCAAAGGTGGACAATCATTTGGGGAGGTGATCCTAGAAGTCGGGCTGGAAACAACAGTCAAATCTCTATCTACTAAGAAGAAGACCATAAATAGGTGGAAAATCCAATCAAAGTGGATGAGGGTATTAAAATCTTGATTCTAGGGTGGATGTTTATTAGAATAGTGTGGTGAAACTCAAGCAGAGTGTTTTGGTTTTGGTTGGACGTTTGGCGTTCACCAAAATGACGGGACCTCAAATGAATGAAAGGCGAGATCAAAATTGTAAGAAAACATAGTTGGAAACCAAATGAATTGTATATTAATGATTGATCTCGATAAATGATGTACAATATGTACATATAAATACATAATGAAATCATTGATTCAGTTTCCAGGTCTTCTTAGACTCTAATAACTACTCACCAAAACACAAGCCTAACCCAACCTTAATCCCAAGGATTAGCTATCTAACATTCCCCCCTAAATTTAAAGGGATGTATCATTGTCCAAGAAGGAGAGCTCAAAATGAAAAAAATGCATCTCAGCCAAGAGTTGAATGTCTCTTAGAAATGATTTTTAAGGATGACCACAAACCAATGTGGGAGAACTCAAGGAATCACCCAACACCAACCCTGGAACCTTCATAATAGTTTTTAGAACAACCAAAAATGTGGTTTTAAGGTGACTACTAACTCTAGAACTATCAGTATAATTCATTTGAAAAATTCTGAATCTGGAAGTGCTTGTTCACAAGCAACTCGTAAAAAAAAAACTAAAGTCTTTTTGGCTACAACTCTGGCTCTAACTGGTATAGTTTGTGGCTCAGGCTTACTTGTGGATCACTAACTCGGGTTCAATTAACAAATATTTGAACCTGTAGTAGACCATCAACAATTCCCCCTTTGTTGCAGAAGATGATGTATTTTTCATCATTGCAAGGCTGGTCATACTCTCAAACGTATCCTACCGTATGACTTGTAAATCTTCTTGGTTTCTTTAGACCAATCCCAAGAAGAAACCCATCCAGCGTTTAGTTTCTCTCTTGCAATAGTCTTATTTTTGGAACATTTGTTTGAGTGGTGATTTATCTTTCCACAATGCTGACACGGCTGAAGATCAAAACATTGATATTTCACATTTCCAACTCCATTACAATGTTGGAATTAATCAATTTGTTCTGGAACACACCATATAGAAATCCAACACTATGAAATTCTATAGGTTTTGAAAAATTAGGAATATGAAAATATACATCCAAGACATCCTTATTATATCCCAAACTAGTTATGTGTAATTTCTTCCCACGGTCTTATAAAGGTTTTGGAAACTGTAGATTTCATAATTGTATGTAAACGACTCTTTCATACCCTTGCTTGGACATTACTTTCCAATGCATCCAAATTCTCTTTTGAAATCACTTCATTACTTTGATCTGAATAATGATCAGGCTCAAACAAACTGTTGTTCTGGAAAAGAACAGGTTCATATTTTTTTTTTTGTAATTCGTATGGAATTGAGATTCGAGTTGTAGAAACTCGATCTTCTCTTGTGAATTTTGCAAACAATTTCTAATGTCAGACAGGGTGTCTTTGCTGACTTCGATTGTATTATGAACATTAGAAATCATTAGAGTATTTAATAACTATATCGAATAATTAATTCTCACCATTTTATCCAACTCACTATCAGAAAACAACCAATCAGCTTTGAAAAGGGTATTGACCTCCACTTACAACGCAAAACTGGCTCATTTGAATATGTAACCAAATATAAAATATGCCACCAAAATAAAATAATTTACTTCTAAAAAATTAACTCTTAATGTTATTCACTTCACAAAAATGCTTCAAAAACTTTACTAATACTCAATCTTATATATCCATTAATGTTTGTGCCAACCTTGAAAGTTAACATAACACACTTACATTTACCTTGGTTGCTTTTAACTTTAATGTTTCTTGGTTTCATCTCTAACCTTGCCATACCAATTCTAGCATGCCAAATATCTTTAAATATGATCTTACTTCAAAATATTCGTTTAATCTCCACTATCCATGATATATTAAAATAAAAGTTTCTTTCTTGGAAGTGCTTTTCCACTCTTTGACTCTTTCAACTCACGACAAGAATTTTAAAAGGTTATGTACCTTTATTTTTCTCTTTGCAGTCATCTATATTATAACATTAAATGACATTTGAATGTGTTGCTCTCTAGCAAAACTGGTTTTTTGTTAAAAATAAGGGTTATGCCAAGGATGTTTCTCTACAAACACTAAATATCTCGAACTGGAACCAGGGCATCCCACGACAATGCTACATCAGCAAGTGATCCACATGAAAAAACAAAATCTTGGTGCATGTAAAATAGGAACTCCACAAATCATCATCCAATGAGAGACACACTAGAAATTTCACAATGCTTTTACAATCAGACTTCAGATCAATCGTTATGCTACTAAAAATGGAATCCCCGACCAGCCACATCGAACAAAATTTTATTTGTGTGGTTTAGATGACAAGAATAAATCCGCTTATGTGTCTGCACATTGAGCATCCGCACAACCACACCACTAAAGAACCCTCATGCTTAATGCCATTCATAAAAAATGTTCCCTTGAGAGTCAAATTTCATTCTCCTTTATTTAAGTTATTTTATTCTCTGTGGTAGAACGAAATTTTACTAGTACTTGTCTAGTTCGAAAGTCGAGGCAAGCAAGGAAGACCTTCACTAGAACCATTTCAAATTTGTCAGAGGCACATCAGAACGAAGTGTGATCGCATATTCCAATCACTGCTACAAAAGTCCTCTTCTTCCCAGACTTTTTTTTTTTTCTTTGTTGAAGCATCGACATTGTTGGTCTCAACCCCAACTTGCAAATCAAATTATGATTCTTTTCGAGGAAAATTTCAGCAAATTTATGTGTGAGAGAGCTCAAATATATCTAATTTAAACAAAAATGGCGAAGGGTATGATGTTTATTTCTCATGACAAGACATTTGTATTGTAGTGTTACCAACAAATTGTCCTTCAAATTTTTCACGTCGTCTTCACCTTCACTTTCTGATACCTCTGTCTCATATGGTAAAAACATAATTTGTTGGAAAAAATATTTGCAAACCTCTCTATGTCGGTTGAACCATCTTAAGGCACTCCTTTTTGCATCAGTGAACCACACGTGAGTCACTTCACTCTATAGCTTATGATAAGTACAATTTCTACGTCAATTTCTTCTCCTGCACAATGCTTTTGATGGCCACAAAAAACTAGAGGCTCATTCTATTTGACAGAGCAGATTAACCTCTGCTATGATACCACTGTAAGACAACATAATTGGAAACCAAATGAATTGTATATTAATGATTGATCTCAATGAATGATGTATAATGTTTACGTATAAATACATAATGAAATCGTTGATTCAGTTTTTAGGTCTTCTTAGACTCTAATAACTACTCACCAAAACAAAAACTTAACCCAACCTTAATCTTGAGAATTAGTTGTCTAACAGAAATGAACTGGGCACCAATTCTTCAATACAAGCTGAAGGTGAGTGTCCTCCTTAATGGTTGGTTTTGTTTTCATTTTCTAAAGGATGACGTCATTGAAAAGTTTATTTCTTCTCCTTGGGTGCAATATCATGGTTTCCTCTCACCATAAAAATGGAGCATGGGCTTTGATCCAATCAAGGAAGTCCTTAAACAAAAATTTCTATGGGTAAAACTACTCAGGCTCCCATTGGAGCTTTGATCCAAAACAAGTTATTGTGGAAGTTGCAAATAAGATTGCCAAGTATTACTATGTGGATGAGGGCTCTCTAGAGTTCTTGGACAAAAGGGTAGCTTGGGTTCTTGATGAAGCATATTTTTTTTGGTGGTTTGCTAGAAAATTTAGATATTTATTGGGGTCATTTTAGATTTGTCCTCATATAGATTATTGGGCAGTCCCCTTCAAATGTTTGGGTTATCATCACACTATTCACTTTATTGTGGAATGCCTTAAAAGGTTTGGGGGTGGACAAATCTGGAGGGACAATGATACATCCAAGGTAGGACATGTTCAAGATTTTCATACATCGGTAGTGAATCAAGCAGTGCCGAATCCAAGTCCTTTGTTGTTTGTACCAAAGGAGATCCCATCCAAACCCTCCAGCTCCAAATACTTTCCTCCTTTGGTGTCGAACAAGGGTGGGCCCTAGAGGCAGGCATGAAATTTGACATCTTACTGAATGTATTTTGAATACATAACGTATTTGACAGCTTGTAAAAAAATTTCCACGTGTCTTATACATAGGAAACCTGTCATTTTGACATGCAATTTCAAATTTAACATGCCAAAATTCATGGTACCTATTTCTATTTCTAGTTAAAAGCACCAACACCAGGGATAAATTCATAGTCCTTATTTCTAGTTAGAAGTGCCAACACCGGGATATAAAATTATGAATACGCTGACTATACCATTATCATTTTCTGCTTACACAGGCACTGTTAGTTTGACAATGAATTATGTAATTTTGGGTAAAATGTAACTAGTTAGTTCTATGCCGAAATGTTAGTTATGTAATGGAGGTGGCTGGTATAAAACTAGTGAATTCCCAAGAAATGTAATCATGGAGAATCATTATTAATAGAGATTCCAATCACTTGCCCTGTGGATGTTTCCTTGACACCCTGTCGAGGTTTTACCACGTAAATCCTATGTGTCTATTTGCGTGTGTTTGAATTCAGTTTCTTTTCTTGGTCAATATATAACTGAATGCATTTAGTTTCTTTTCTTCATTATTTCCTATATTCAAATGACAAATGGTATCAGAGTGTGAGTTAAGTTGAGGAGGGACGATTTCCATCAAGAGGAGGGTGGTATCTGCGTGGAATGGTTTACAAGGAGGAGTGCTCTCTGCATTAGACAAGAGTCGTGCTCTTTGCGTGTAAAATCGAGGACCGTCAAGGAAGCCAGAGCCATTGAGTTGAGGGAGGCCAAACCCTATTTTAAGTGCTCTGCATGACAAGGAGGAGATGGGGCTGTAAGTGCCCTACGTGCTGCTGCGTGGAAGTGCCAGATGCTGATGTGAAGAGGAAGAGTTGCTGCCTACGTGGAAGTGCCAGACGCTGACGTGAAGAGGAAGCGCTGCTGCCTGTGTGGAAGTGTCAGACCTGCGTAAAGAGAAAGCACTATCCCTATGTCCTGCGTGAACTACCTGGTCCTGCATGAACTGCCTGTGTGAATGCAAGGAGGAGACGCTGGTGAC
>APFE031202001.1:0-17301 GCA_000404065.3 Pinus taeda
CTAGTCTGACCCCAATTGGATTCTCCAATGAAGAGTTATGCCAAATATCCCACAGTGACCTGATTATAGACTAATTCAGTAGAGCGAACTTGTACGACGTGCCACGTGTCCCTGTTTTGACATTTTGCTCTGCGAAATATATACAAGAAAGTATAGTCCGTCCTATTTCTATACCTTCTTATGAAATTTCAATCTGATGCTTAGAGAGAAAGTTATGATGATTTTCCCCAGGTCACCTGTTTTGAATGTAATTCAGGATTCTCCAAAAGGACCAACTTCCTCAGTTCATATCTCTGAAAATATAGTGCGAAAAGCTCTGAAATTTGGACCTGAGATTCAGTGCGATTTCTTCTCAATGGGTTTTTTATTTTAGCTTCTGAAACATTGTAGAAAAAAAGTTATAGCGAAAATTCCACAATAACCTGTTTGGAGCAGCGAAACCCTAGAATCCAAAGCTTTGATACCAAATGTTATGAAACCAGCTCAAGAAAAGATAAAAAAGATAGATCAACGTCTTAGAATTCAGCCTATTTGAGGGGGCAACCTCCTTTACATTACATAAATGAACAATTCTTCGATGATTCAAATGACAAAACCTCCTTTCTATATATAGGAGTCTAAGGAGTCACAATATAACCCAGCTGAGCTAACAATAATAATATAAAGCCACAAAAATAACAATAGAGGGATTCTATGGGGCACAGTGATAACAATATGAGGACAATAGGGGCACAACAATATTAATAAGGGGTACAACTACCATAGTAATGGGGTAATCACTAGTATTATAGGGACCCAACAAAACCACTTAGGACCAATACCTTGGATAAAATACCTAGTGTCAATACCTCGAACCAAATACCATCGACCAATACCATGGATCAAAATACCATGGACCAAATACTTTGGACCAGAAACTTAGTTTTCCAAGGTATACGCGCTTTTCCTTCTCTGAAAGTGTGTGTGTTCGTATACACGACTTGTATACAGTGAACCTGCGTGTATACGCGGCTTGGTCAATGGTGAACCTATGTATACCTATTTTTCTTCATTCTGTGAAGACTGATCTGTAATTCTTTGTTGTTTGCCTACTACACTATGATTTTTCATCTGAGTGAGTTGCGTTCTGAATTGATTCCTTGAAGCTGCTCTACATTTCATCACATCTATAAATACTACTGCCATGCATTTTGTCACATCTGATATCTCTTCTATAGATTCATCTAGTTACCATGTACAAGTAAGTTGTTTTGCTACAAGTGGGTTGTCATCAAGTACAACACATGCATCATAATGCCAACAATCTCCCCCTTTGTACTTGATGGCAACTATGTTGGTGTTAATTACCGCAAGCTATAGAAACTGTTAAGCAACACCAAAATACTCCCCCCCTTTGACATCAAGGGCAAAGGGTGGACCAGGATATTCTCCCCCTTTGATATCAAGGGCAAAGGGCTGAACAAAAAAGAGACTTCCATATCTGAACAAATAAATATAAACATTGATCATGCTCCCCCTAAGCACATGCTGAATTTTTTTATTAAACTCCCCCTTTGTACATGCTGAGATGCACTATATAATCCATGCTCGCCCTGAGCACATGCAGAGTCTGCAAATATTTTCAAAAAGAATAACATGACTCTATCACTCGACTATGTGAGTTTGACCTTCCTATCACCAATGACTCATACATACATTCATTCTCCTAACCAAGTGGGGATATACCGAACTTGACTCATCCACCCAACCAAGTGGGGATATACCAATTGTTTATACATGACAAAAAGAAGAAACATTATCATCCATCCCATGCATAGTGGGGATACAAATTACATCATATGACAAAAAGGGACTCATCAAAATACTACAAAAGACAGAGACAAATTATTACATCATGGGTCTTGATATGACCTTTACATTGAAAGATATACATGGCATTTATAACATAGACCAAATATCTAAACAAGACCATGATAGTCATCAGCAACTATCATACACCATGTATGATTTGCTCCATAAGCATCTGTCAACAGAATCTAGACCAGCAACCTGTATATGTCCATGTCAGTGTAAATATAATCAAACTGTGACAAAGTATGTCTGCATATAGATATCAAATCATCCTCTTGATCTCATCAAGATCAACTTGCTTCATTTCCTTCCATGAATCAACTCAGCATATGTCATATCTCCAAGCAGTAACAAAATCATTCACACCATATCATATGTGAAAACGCCATAGTCATCACATGATCTTTCACATCATCATCAAGAATTGCATGATCTTTCCACAAGGACCTTCAATATATCACCCATGTATCATCACTAGGGAACATCCCACATCTGATAAGCATCAACCATGATAATCAACATATGTGAGTATCAACCTATTATCATAAGATAAGAACTCATCATCATTATGTGGTTAATTAAGCCATGTCTTCGAAAATCCATGTCTTCAAATAGCTATGTCTTCATGTGACCTACAATAACACCATTCTCTTGGCCAACCAACATTATGCAACTTAAGTAATCACCCAAGTATCCATCAAAGAGATATCAATATGTATCTAGCAAACCATTAGCTCATGGTCATCTGACAAGATTTCTTGATATCATCAACAGCAACAATCCTCAACCATGTGATAGCCAAGGTCTATAGGAATCCTGTATCATTACTGCACCATATGAAATTTATGCATCTTTGAAGGCATGATAACAGCATCATAGAAGAAATGAGTGGCTCATCATCAATTAATGAAGTTGTGTACTCAAGCTTTGTACTTCTCCTTGTTCTTATGAAGATCACCATGTAATCAACATATATGTACTGTATACATCATCAAAAATTCATCCACAATCATCCATAAATCTGATCTAAATAACAACTATGTAACCCCAATTAATACAAGTATCATATGATATGTCATCATGGGAAACTTATAACTATCACATAGCAAGATGTATCACTTTAAACACTTTATCCACATAAGCATCATCATCATTGAAAAGACTTCTAAACATAATGCCAACAATGCTTTGTCAGAAGCATAGCATGTTCTCCCCCTGAACTTGTTCCACCTGTTCACTGTCAGATCTAATCATTGCATATATCAATAAGAAGTATCAAGGCATCATCATCAATCAAATGTACATCAAGTTACAACAACTTGTTAGGATCAAGACACTTCTAAATAATATCCACAGACTGTAGTAATCTACAACAGAAAAGATAACTGATAATTTTTTGAAACATATCACATCAGTTTTTCTGAGGCTGTCCCACTGCATTTTTCTCAAACCACATATACGCCACTGTGCAGCTTCAAATTCGAGTATATACGCGACTTGTTTTCATGAAACTTGTGTATGAGATTTAGAACATCGAAGTTTCACACTTTTATCTCTCCCTCCATCTCTTATGTCTGTACACTATGCCATGCCACATTTTTCTGACTATACTTCCTTCTTCTACCATATCTTCGAGTGTGATGATGTTTTCTCCTTCGGTATGGTGCTCGAAATTTTGTCCTGCATTCCTTTGTTTAATGTCCAAACTTGTAGCATGCATAACATCGTACATGTTTTATATTTCTTCTATAGCAGTCAATGGCTTTGTGACCAAACATATTGCAAAAAAAACAATATCCCTTAAAGTACCTGGAAGCTGATGATTTTTCTATGTGATGGTCTTGAACCATTCTACTTCCGCATCTTGCTGCAACATGTCCAAGATTATGACATTTAAAACATTCAACATTATTCATTTGAGGAAATAACTGACTATCACTTCCACATTTAGGAGTAAAAGATTTTCTTTGAAGAATTTCTTGCCTTGGTTGTTGATGGGGTTGACCTCTAATCTCCTTGTTGAGCATTTCAGGTTTTACATTAGAGTTCCTTGCCTTAGCTTGTGAGCTAGATTCACCTTCAACAGATTCATGGAAACCAAGACCAAATTTGATGGCAGGAGACCTTTGACTACTAAGAATATCATCCAAAATCTTAGTACTATCTTGAAATCGTAAAAGCTTATATTTTTCTTCTAATTTACCTTTTAGTATATTTACCTCAACCTCATATTGCTCTTCCTTTTCAAGATACTGCTTCTTCATGATTTCTTCAGCTTTTCTTCCTTCTTCCACTTGTTTCCTTAATTTGAGAACTTCGTTTTCTTGTTCTTTAAGAGCTTGGAGTAGTTCTTCATTCTGCTTAATTGATTTTTCAAGATCTTGTTTTAGAGAGAGGATCTTAGCTTCAAGACCTTCATAGTACCTGGATCTATCTTTAAGTTTCTTGATTTTTGTGTTCCTTTTATTTACTTCATTTCTTAATGATGTCACTTCATCCTGCAACTTTTGACATTGATCTTCCTTTTCCTTGTACTACTTCCTTACTTTGTTTCCTTCCTCTTTTAGTTTGGTAGCTTCTTCTTTGAAGGCACACTCCCTTTTGTCCTATAGATCTTGTTGATGTTTAATTTTGTCTATGAGCCTTTTAAATTGTGCCTCTATTGGATATCTTTCTCTTTCACCCATAAGAGAAAATTTAGTTGTTTCGATGTCACTTTTATCATCTTAAAATGGACAGAGAAATGTATCAGCAGAGGATAATAAATTCATACCTCATGGTTCTTTTTCTTGTTCATCTTCATTCTGAGGTGATTCTGAATCTGAAGAGTTGCTTCCACATAATCCCCAATCGACTCTCCCACTGTCATAGTTCCTTTGAGATGCCTTCTTCTTTTGAGGTGCTTTCTTCTTTAGATTCTTTCCCATTGTTTCTATGGATCTCCTTCAAGCGATCAAGCTTCTGCCAAAGGACCTACTCTGATACCAATTGTTGGAAATAATACTGAAGGGGCGGGGGTGAATCAATATTAGTCAAGTCAATAATATTTTTCTTTTCATACTCAAATTTGTATATTCTACTTCCATGTGGGTAACCCGTGTGTACACACAATTGTGCTTAAGGAAACAAGCGTATATCAAAAAAACTAATGATTCAGTTAATTCATCATATGTTGATCTTTAATTTGTGCATCAATACTGTATTAAACATTAAATGGTAACCATATGCAGTTAATAACAGAGTGAACCATCACACATAAGCAACACACATGAACACCAAGATTTAAGGTGGAAACCCAATGTGGGTGAAAACCACCTGCTGTTGTCATTTCTATCTTCTTTTAATAATAAGAAAATATGTTTACAACATTGTACTGGTGCAGACTCCTACCAGTATGTAGGCTTCTACCTGCAGAATGCTACAACCTTCTCTCATTCTCCAACTTCTACTGGAAGGGAGCTACAACCCCCTAGCTCTTATACTAGCTGATATGTTTACTAGTACATAGGTGCCAACCTACAGAAGGCTACAACCTTCTCTCTACCTCTAGGGACCTTGTTTCATAAATTTTCAGATTGGATACTCCTGGAACACAACAGCATAATCTAAAGGCCACGTTTCATCCAATTTTGATACTAGAACTATCAACAACATTGAAGCTCAAAATCAATCACCACTGCAATACAACCATCAACTATATCTGCATCAGCCAATCACTGAAACTCAATCATTACTTTCTGAATCATCCAAACTCAATCAATCACAGACAACCTCTGAACCTCTGACACAACTGAATCAACCATTCATTCATACTTTAATCAACTTCAACAAATCAACTGGAACAGAGAGATCACTGTATCCAATACACATCTTTGTACCCAGAACACTGCATCATCATTCAGAACAAGTTGTAACCTTAAAACCATGCATCAGAGTGTATACGCAACTTGGAAGAGCCGAACCAGCATGTATACACAACTTCATCAAAGCGAACCAGCGTATAGATCTGTAAATATTTACTTATAACTTCGTTGTACTTCCTAACTTCAAACATACCCAGATCATCACATGTGTTATAAAGGATAATACATGCGTTAGCAACCAAATCTAGCCCATCAGATCACATAATGATAAGTCATTATGATCCTGAACCATTATTAGATCTCATCCATCATCACTGAAGCAAATCACAATGAATCAATCTGAACACTGTTACCAAAAAGTAGTCACTAGAACATAAAGCAAAACCCAAAACTCTACATCAACAACCAGAACCAATTGTAACTTCAACCATCATAGTTCATAAGGTATATGCTACTTCGATGTATCGAGCCTACATGTATATACGCTTTTACCAAAGCCAACCAGTGTATACATCTGTAAATATTCATTCATAATTTTGTAGCTATTCCAAACTTCAGTATACCTAGATCATAATATTTATAGAACAACACATGCATCAATATACAGATCTAGAATAAACATGATCCAACCATATAAATATAAGTCATTCCAAGCCTTAAGAACTGGATCCATTATTAGATCTTGTCCTCCATCAACCGCTAAGGTTCCTCCTTGGCTCAGATCAAGCAGAGCATCATAAACCCATAACCTGCATACTGGATCTCAAACTTTATCAAATATTCGATGCTTGTCACCCTTGGCCTAATGATCTTCTCCTCCTTATATAGTTTTAGGCCTTTCTCAATACCATGGACCAAAACCACTTAGGACCAATACCTTGGATCAAATACCTAGGGTCAATACCTCAGACCAAATAACATGGATCAAAATACCATGCGTTAGAGTCGGTCTTTACATCCCTCCGTCAGAGATCATTACTCTTTTTTCATTTCACTTTTAGGTGTCTCGCTTGATTCACTCAGTTGCATTCCGCTAGGGACATGCCATTATTTGACGGAAGGGCCTTGTTACTCATTCCCCTCATGCCTTATCCTGCTGGTTTAGGTCTATTTGTCGAAACAATTTTAAGATCATTTATAGTCCTATTTGAGGACTAGGCCAGCAAAGAGTTATTTTAGTCATCAGGGATAGGGTTTCACAAATTTGGTTTTCAAAAGTGTTCCATAATGCCAACAGGCCAGAGGGAGGTTCAAAATATGTTTTCATTTCAAAAATTTCATTGTCATACGCACTGATCATGACTTTTCATCAAAACCTTGTTTTGAAGAAAAAGTCATCTTTTCGTCTTTTGAAATAATTGCCATGTATATTTTCAAGTTTTTTTGGTTGAAAATGTTCAAGTGCAACCCTGGCCACCTTTGTCGAAAGTCCAATGCCAGTTATCCCTGCAAAAACAAATAGACAAGTTTCTTCATTTTTCGGATCAAAAATCAAAGTCCATGATGTATAAGACATTTTGGTGTTTAGACAATCCAATTACACGTCAAAGACATCGGTGGATCCATGAGAAATCATGGAAAAATCAGTTGGACGACGAAACAGAGTTTTGAAGGGCCAGATGTTGGTGAAATTGTAGGTGCGGCGCATAGGTTGAGTGTTGCGACGCACATGGCGTGCACGATGCATTGGGAAGTTTTATGTAGTGTAAAAATGCACTATCACGGCGCATCCAAGAGGCGCAGTGCAATGGGTTTGTGCGCGACGCATAGAGCCTCCAAAGTAGGTTCTCACCATTTCTTCATCAAATTTGCAAAAGCAATGGAGCAAACAGTGCCTATATTGATACAATTTATAAAACCTCTATTTCATTTCAACTCTTCAGCTATATCAATTTGTATCAAATAGCTCTAGATATTGCTCAAGGTATGGAATATCTGCACTCACAAGGCATGATCCACCGCAGATATGTGCTTGAAAGTTGTGGACTTTGGTATTGCTTATGGAGAAATAAACTGTGATTATCTGAATGAAGATCGAGGCACATATTGCTGGATGGCACCCGAGGTAATCAACCACAAGCCACACAACAGGAAGGCTGAGGTCTACAGCTTTGGCATTGTATGTGGGAAATTATTGCGGGCGGAGTCCCATACGAAGATATCACACCTGTTCAAGCTACTTTTGCTATAGTACATAAGGTCCAACGCTTTGTCCACTTGGTACCATATTCTGATCATTTTGTTCGTTTGTAACGATACAAAATGCTAGGCCGCCATTTCCAGAACATTGGCCGCTTGCGATTCGGAAGCTAATTGAGAAATGTTGGTTTCAAAATCCAGAAAAGAGGCCAAAACTCTAGGAGATCGTCAGTATTTTAGAGCAATTCGAAGCCTCTCTTCTTTTTGATGGCACATTGAATGTGCGTCAAAAATCTCTAATGACAGGAGGCACCGACTACCACAGTGGTTTCAGTGGCTCGGCATACGAAATCCTGGAGATGCAACTAGATCACCGTCGCCACCTAAATAGAAACGTCTGTTCTATTTCTACGATCACTCACAATGGCTCTAATTTGTCAGAGTATATAGATGGATCAATAGCTGCAATAATTATTGGTTCACTGCTGCTAGGTATCCCCACAGCTATTCTGTTGTCAGCGTTGGTTGTTGGTTCTAATTCCAGTTGCTATTATTATGGGCATGTTTTAAATTCAGAAGGATCATTGGTATCGATAACATAGTTAAAATGTTCTGTTTCTGCTGAAGATTCAACCCATTGAAGAGATGCCAGACAACTGGTCCTAGTTGAGTATACATTCACTGCCAAATTGAAAAAACTAAAACTCACCAGAAACAACCAGCTTATGCTGATCCCAAAACACTTTCATGAATTGCGTTACAATGGACTCACTCGACACCTCTGTTGGGCCTTTCTCAAATGACATCTTTACATCAAAGGAGTCATCTTCACCAAGGATTGTTCATAATCGCTCACCTGGTGAATTAAACTCAAAAAGTTGTTACATCACATGAAAGCGCCCCAAATACGACGAAAGATGCTAAGTATAAAAATTGGTTTCTATTCAAATGGCAAAGGGAAGGTGAAAAGTCAAAGACCGGAGCTTAACAATAAAGTGAAGATGTCAACTATAGCAGAGAAATAGGATTGGATTGCCTATGCTTGTCTTCAGTTACGAGATCTACACTACAGGTGTTGCCTCCTCATGGGTTATCAAACAGATTTCAAGTGTAATGCAGCTCTTCCTTTTGAAGATTATTTGGCTTTTGTTCTCTATCTTTAGTTTTCAGTTCTTGAGCTGTTGTAACAGCTCCTCTGTCTATTGATCTATATTCTAACAAATTGGTCCTATTTATGGTATTGTAAATCATTTGTAAAGGTCGGAGTTATGGGAAATGATGGAAGGAAACTCAGCGCTTCACTGTACAGTTTGGCCAGGAAAATAAGAAAATGATGCAGCTCTGATTCATGAGATTCTTGTGGTGTGAGTTTAGCAATATGTTTCTTCTCTGTTTCATATGTATTTTGTTATGTTTTACCGTTCATTCATAATCAGTTCTAGTTGAATGCTTTTAAGTAAAAAGGTAGAATCCAGTTTATTGCTCTGCCTTGGGAAAGTGTTCATGTTCTGTGTGTCTTCTTCTGTCTGAAAAGGATTCATTATATATGCCCTTTTCAGCCTCCCAACAGGCTTTCCACTCCCATATTATTTCAAATTTGATTGCTAAACTTCCTGCCTATCTTGCCTCATGAAACACTCTGTGTCTTTGATTTAATTTCTTAGCTCATGTTGTTCTTTGTCCCATACAGCCCTAAAAACTCAGTCATTTATCAAACTACCTCTTTCATATTTATTTACTAGCCTAAAATCAGTACCCATTTTGAGTCATCTCAGACCTTATTGCTTATTTTCACTGAGTGTGACCCGGAGAGAGCCCTCTCCTGTCCTTGTAGGGCTAGCTACGAGGCTGAGCGTGGTATGATGTTATCTTGAATCCTACCTTCCTTCAGCCTAAGGTAGATTTGAGCACTAACATAGTGGCGACTCCGCTGGGGAAGAATTGGTTTGCTTGTTGGTGTTATTGGATTTAGAGCCCCAGCACCGGTAAGTAAGTTTAGATCTGATGGTTGAGGCTGGACAACGATCAGACGCAGCAAGGCTAAAATCATTCACCTGGTGACTCCATTCACTGAAAAATCTAGAAATCAATGCTTCATGGTGACTCCACTGTAGGAAGATCAGTAGCATTAAGGTTTTCAATATGGAACGGGTTGCAAGAATATATGCTCCCATGAGCCAAGATCACATCCTAGGTTTTCCAAATAAAATTCTGAAGGTAGATTGGTCAAAGAATTTGCCTACGTTTAAAGATGATGATGGGAAGGATGCTGCTTTACATCTGATTATATTTCACATGCATTTTCACAAATTGAAGGTTGATTTTCCTGAATATTGCTTGATGAAGGTATTCCTGGCCACTCTAGAAGGTGAAGCCCAATCTCGGTATGAAAGTTTGCCGCCTGCTTGTATTTACTGTTTAAAGGATTTTCATACCATGTTCTTAGAAAGGTATAAAGAATCTTATCCATCATTAAATTTAGTTCAGGATTTTTGCAAACATGCTTATAGTTTTATTGAAAGCCTTGAGAAATATTATGAAGATGATAATTTCATGGATGATGAGATCATGGAAGCATTGTATGAAAATTCATTCCAGCAGCACACAAAAATCTTAGAGGATACTTATCAATATCAACAGGTTGAAGATTTCCATATGGCTGAAAATGATGAGAGAATAAGTTTTGTTTCAGATCAGGATAATACACAGGAAAATGATGTTCCGATCTCAGATCATGATGGTGATAAACTGTTCCGGATCTCAGATTGTGATAAGGAAAAACATGTTGTTCCAGATCTCATACAAGAGAGTTGCATTGTTGAGGCTGCCTCAAATAAAGAAGACAGAGTTATGGATCAAAATGTTCCCATGTCATCAGAACAAAGCCTTCATAAAGAGGTAATCCAGACAATTCATGAACAACAAGATGAGATCTTTGTTCAAGTAAGTGAAAAAGTTTCCTTAGATGAATTTATGGTAGAAGATAGAAATGATAGTGTTGGGTTTCACGAAACATTTCAAGTTTCTTTTCTCCTGATTGATGAATGTAATGAGAATCTGGCTGTCATATCGTATGAAGATGACCTACACTATATTCAGACTACAGAAGATCAAACCATTCAGGATTCCCTTCCAGATTCTTCTTCATATGTCTCATGTTTTGAAATGTTTTTTCAAGAGGAGATCTGCTCATCTACTTGCTTAGAAGTTTTTGAGGACCAAGAACATACTTTTACTAAAGTACATTATGAAGGAAGATCAAAATCAAAAGAGAAAGACACCTTGTTTCTTCAGCAGAAGGTAAATCTTCATGTTTTTCAGGATCCAATGGCAAATTTGTTGCAGTCAGCAGTGAAGGTGATTATTGTAGTATTCGGTGATGAAGGAGATCATGGTCAATTCTGTTTTTGGATGCCTAGTTACAAATATCTATTATTGACTAGAAGATCTGATTAGGAGAATCAATCAAGGAGGCATCTAATCGATTGGTTACATTGGTATTTTGATATAGTTTGATGGTATATTGTCTTGTAAGAAACATAGGTGATCATGTACTACCATCAAACTTTAAGTTTAGGTCTTAGTATTTCGAGTTAGTTTGTTAGAGTCAAGTTTTTTCAGTCATTTTAGTTTGCATCGAGTTAGTTTGAGTCGAAGTTCCCGTCAATAAATTGAGTCATGTTGGTTTTTCAAAATAATTGACTCCATTGCCCAATGGCTGAAGGCGTTGTCTACTCTCCTAGAGATCTGTCGTTCTTGGCACCTCCAAGGAGAAACCATCCCCATTGGAGCCAATGTTAGAGTCGGTCTTTACATCCCTCCATCAGAGATCATTACTCTTTTTGCATTTCATTTTTAGGTGTCTCGCTCAATTCACTCAATTGCATTCCGCTAGGGACATGCCATTATCTGACGGAAGGGCCTTGTTACTCATTCCCCTCATGCCTTATCTTGCTGGTTTAGGTCTGCTTGTCGAATCAATTTTAAGATCATTTATAGTCCTGTTCGAGGACTAGGCCAGCAAAGAGTTATTTTAGTCATCAGATCTAGGGTTTCACAAATTTGGTTTTCAAAAGTGTTCAATAATGCCAGTAGGCCAGAGGGAGGTTCAAAATATGTTTTCATTTCGAAAATTTCATTGTCATACGGATTGATGATGACTTTTCTTCAAAAGCTTGTTTTGAAGAAAAAGTCGTCTTTTCATCTTTTGAAATAATTGCCATGTATATTTTCAAGTTTTTTTGGTTGAAAATGTTCAAGTGCAGCCCTGGCCACCTTTGTCGAAAGTCCAATGCCAGCTATCCCTGAAAAAACAAATAGACAAGTTTCGTCATTTTTCAGATCAAAAACCAAAGTCCATGATGTATAAGACATTTTGGTGTTTATACAATCCAATTACACGTCAAAGACATCGGTGGAGCCACGAGAAATCATGGAAAAATCAGTTGGAGGGTGAAACAATGTTTTGAAGGGCCGGCTGTTGGAGAAATTGCAGGTGCGGCGCCTAGGCTGAGTGTCACGGCGCACATGGCGTGCGCAGCGCATTGGGAAGTTTTACGCAGTGTAAAAATGCACTATCGCGGCGCATCCAAGAGGCGCAGTGCAATGGGTTTGTGCGCGACGCATAGAGCCTCCAAAGTAGGTTCTCACCATTTCTTCATCAAATTTGCAAAAGCAATGGAGCAAACAGTGCCTATATTGATACAATTTATGAAACCTCTATTTCATTTCAACTCTTCAGCTATATCAATTTGTATCAAATAGCTCTAGATATTGCTCAAGGTATGGAATATCTGCACTCACAAGGCATGATCCACCGCAGATATGTGCTTGAAAGTTGTGGACTTTGGTATTGCTTATGGAGAAATAAACTGTGATTATCTGAATGAAGATCGAGGCACATATTGCTGGATGGCACCCGAGGTAATCAACCACAAGCCACACAACAGGAAGGCTGAGGTCTACAGCTTTGGCATTGTATGTGGGAAATTATTACGGGCAAAGTCCCATACGAAGATATCACACCTGTTCAAGCTACTTTTGTTGTAGTACATAAGGTCCTAAACTTTTTCCACTTGGTCCCATATTCTGATCATTTGTTCATTTGTAACGATATAGAATGCTAGGCCCCCATTTCCAGAACATTGGCCTCTTGCGATTCAGAAGCTAATTGAGAAATGTTGGTTTCAAAATCCAGAAAAGGGGACAGAATTTTGGGAGATTGTCAGTATTTTAGAGCAATTCGAAGCTTCTCTTCTTTTTGATGGCACATTGAATATGCGTCAAAAATCTCTAATGCCTGGAGGCACCGGCTACCACAGTGGTTTCAGTGGCTCGGCATACGAAATCCTAGAAATGCAACTAGATCACCGTCGCCACCTAAATAGAAACGTCTGTTCTATTTATATGATCACTCATAGTTGCTCTAACTTGTCAGAGTATATAGATGGATAAATAGTTGCAATAATTATTGGTGCACCATTGATAGGTATCCCCACATCTATTCTATTGTCAGCGTTGGTTCTCATTCTAGTTGCTATTAGGGCATGTTTTAAATTCAGAAGGATCATTGGTATCGATAACATAGTTAAAATGTTCTATTTCTGCTCAAGATTCAACCCATTGAAGAGATGCTGGACAGTTGTTCCTAGTCATGTATACATTCACTGCCAAGTTGAAAAAACTAAAACTCACCAGAAACAGCCAGCTTATGTCGATCCAAAATACTTTGATGAATTGCGTTGCAATGGACTCACTCGACACCTCTATTGGGCCTTTCTCAAATGGCATCTTTACATCAAAGGAGTCATCTTCACCAAGGATTGTTCATAATCGCTCACCTGGTGAATTAAATTCAGAAAGTTGTTACATCACATCAAAGCGCCCCAAATGTTGCGAAGGATGCTAAGTATAAAAATTGGTTTCTATTCAAACGGCAAAGGGAAGGTGAAAAGTCAAAGACCGAAGCTTAAAAATAAAGCAAAGATGTCAACCATAGTAGAGAAATAGGATTGGATTTCCTATGCTTGTCTTCACTTACGAGATCTACGCTACAGGTATTGCCTCCTCGTGGCTTATCAAACAGATTTCAAGTCTAACACAACTCTTCCTTTTGAAGATTATTTGGATTTTGTTCTCTATCTTTAGTTTTCAGTTCTTGAGCTGTTGTTACAGCTCCTCTGTCTGTCGATCTATATTCTAACAAATTGTTCCTATTTATGGTATTGTAAATCATTTGTAAAGGTCAGAGTTCTGGGAAACGGTGGAAGGAAACTCAGTGCTTCACTGTACAGTTTGGCTAGGAAATTAATAAAATGATGCAGCTCTAATTCATGAGATTCCTGTGGTGTGAGTTTAGCAATATGTTTCTTCTCTATTTTATATGTATTTTTTTTATGTTTTAACGTTCATTCATAATCAGTTCTAGTTGAATGCTTTTAAGTAGAAAGGTAGAATCCAGTTTATTGCTCTGCCTTGGGAAAGTGTTTGAATGTTCTGTGTTTCTTCTTCTATCTGAAAGGATTCATTATATATGCCCTTTTCATCCTCCCAACAAGCTTTCCACTCCCATATTATTTCAAATTTGATTGCTAAACTTCCTGCCTATCTTGCCTCATGAAACACTCTGTCTTTGATTTAATTTCTCAGCTCATGCTATTCTGTGTCCCATACAACTCTGAAAACTCAGTCATTTATAAAACTACCTCTTTCATATTTATTTACTAGCCTAAAATCAGTACCCATTTTGAATCATCTCAGATCTTATTGCTTGTTGTTACTGAGTGTGACCCAGAGAGAGCCCTCTCCTGTCTTCGTAGGGCTAGCTACGAGGCTGAGCGTGGTATGATGTTATCTTGAATCCTGCCTTCCTTCAGCCTAAGGCAGATTTGATCACTAACATAGTGGCGACTCCGATGGGGAAGAATTGGTTTGCTTGTTGGAGTTATTGGATTTAGAGCCCCAACACCGGTAAGTAAGTTTAGATCTGATGGTTGAGGTTGGACAACGATCAGACACAGCAAGGCCGAAATCATTCACCTGGCGACTCCATTCACTGAAAAATACAGAAATCAATGCTTCATGGTGACTCCACTGTAGGAATATCAGTAGCATTAAGGTTTTCAATATGGAACGGGTTGCAAGAAGACATGCTCCCATGAGCCAAGATCACATCCCAGGTTTTCCAAATAAAATTCCGAAGGTAGATTGGTCAAAGAATTTTCCTACGTTTAAAGATGATGATGGGAAGGATGTTGCTTTACATCTAATTAGATTTCACATGCATATTCGCAAATTGAAGGTTGATTTTCCTGAAGATTGCTTGATGAAGATATTCCTGGCCACTCTAGAAGGTGAAGCCCAATCTTGGTATGAAATTTTCCCGCCTGCTTGTATTTATTGTTTAAAGGATTTTCATACCATGTTCTTAGAAAGGTATGAAGAATCTTATCCATCATTAAATTTAGTTCAGGATTGTTGCAAACACGCTTATAGTTTTATTGAAAGCCTTGAGAAATATTATGAATATGATAATTTCATGGATGATTAGATCATGGAAGCATTGTATGAAAATTCGTTCTAGCAGCACACATAAATCTTAGAGGATACTTATCAAGATCAGTAGGTTGAAGATTTCCATATGGCTGAAAATGATGAGAGAAGAAGTTTTGTTCCAGATCAGGATAATACACAGGAAAATGATGTTCCGATCTCATATCATGATGATGATAAATTGTTCCGGATCTCAGATTGTGATAAGGAAAAACATGTTGTTCCGGATCTCATACAAGAGAGTTTCATTGTTGAGGCTGCCTCTATTGGCATTATGTGACAAGTGTTGTCCTTGATGGCAATGCATACAGGTGTCAGATCTTAGTGCAATAGGCCAGTAGCAAAGATTGATGATCTGCCTCTCAGAATGGAAGAAAATAAGAGGATCGCAGGTACACAGTTCAAAAGGTGCGGACCCGCAGGTTAGCCTAACAAGAAGTGCGGTCAGGTCCGCAGGTTGTTCGAACAGAAGGTGCGGACCCTAGTGCACACACTTCCATGCAGAGAAAAGCGCACGCACGTGGGAATCCTATGGTGATCCATGGTATCTAGTCTATGGTATCGTGATCCTATGGTTTCGGTCCATGGTTTTGCATCTAAAGTATTGATCCCAAGTATTGGGTTCATGGTATTATGTTATTATGGTTTTGGACCATGGTATTGTGAAAAGCATGCTTATAAAAAGGAAAGGAGATCATTTGGAATGATGCAATTTTGGGTTGAATATCTTAGGGTGAGCTAGATCTGAAATACTTGTGATCGGTTGGTGAGAGATTGCTAGATCTGAATGATAGCTAGATCTCAGTGATAGCTAGATCTGAATATCTTTATGGCGCATGATCGGATCTGTAGATCTTACAGTCTGGGGTATGCTTGAAGACTGAAAAACTATCTATACCCGGAGGACCACAGGTGCGACGCGGTGTAGGTGTGGATACCCGCTGAGAAGAAGTGTGAGTAGATGCGTATGTAGCCGCAGGACCGCAGGTGCAACACGGTGAAGACGCGGATACCCGCAGAATAGAATAAAGGCGCAGTGCGGATACCCGCAGAGAAGAAGTGTGCACAGGTGCAGATGCCCGCAGAATAGCAGAAGGCGTAAGTGCGGATACCCGCAGATGTCGAGTGGTGAAGTTGCGGACCCTGCTTGAAATTTGCTTTAACTACCATTTGATTATTCTGCAAGGTTCTGGGTGCATAATTGATGTCTGGTTACTGATATTGAGTTCTGGTAACAACATGATTGTGGTTGAATGGATCAAGCTCTTAATGACTTATCTTTGTGTGATCTGATGTACTAGATCTAGTTGATATCTCACATATTATCTTGGTGTTTGGGTGATTCAAAAGATTGATTGATTATGTGCTTCAATGAGGTTAATGGGTCCAGTATGAAAATTGGATGAAACGTGGCCTTTCAGATTATGTGTTGTGCTTCAGGTGTATCAAGTATGAAAATTAATGAAACGTGGTACTCGAAGGAAAGAAGATTGTAGGCCGGCACCTACATACTAGTATCTTAGCTAGTACAAGAGCTAAGGGGGTGGTAGCTCCCTTCCAATAGCAGTTGGAGCATTGTAGCAGGTAGCAGCCTGCGTACTAGTAAATGGATCGGCTAGTACAAGAATTGTGGGTGTTGTAGCTCTCTGCAGGTAGAAGCCTGCGTACTGGTATAAGACTGCACCAATACAGAAATATTGTAAAAGGATTTTCTTATTAAGAAGAAGATTGAGATGACTTGCAGCATGTGGTTTTCACCCACATTGGGTTTCCACCTTATATCATGGTGTTCATGTGTCTGACTTATGTGTGATGATCTGTTCTATTTTACTGCATCTGTTTACTGTTAATATGGTTGATAATGTTATAATGCACTCATTAAGGATCATCTAACTGA
>APFE031202001.1:17332-33619 GCA_000404065.3 Pinus taeda
TGTGGAAGTAGCATATATGAATCTGAATATGGAAATGAAAAAGTTTTATTGATGTGATAATATTGATTCAACCCCCCTCTCAGTATTATTTCCAACAATTGGTATCGGAGCAGGTCCTTTTGTAGAAGCTTGATCGCTTGAAGGAGATCCTTGGAACAATGGGAAAGAAGCTTAAGAAGAAAGCACATAAGCAAAAGAAGACATCTCAGAAGAACAGTGACAGTGGGAGAATCGATTGGGGATTAGGTATAAGAAGCTCTTCAGATTCAGATTCAGAATCATTTAAGAATGAAGATGAACTATCAGGTATGAATTTGCTATCCTCTGATGTTCCAGCTATCTTTCCTTTTGGAAAAGATGAAAGTGATAGCGAAAGAACTGAAGTTGCTCTTATGGGTGAACAAGAGAGATTTCAAATAGAGGTAGAACTTAAAAGGCTTTCAGACATAATCAGAGATCAACAAGATCTATTGAACAAAAGGGAATGTGACTTCAAAGAAGAAGCTACCAAACTAAAAGCCCAACTAGAAGAAGGAAACAAGGTAAGGGAGTTATTCAAAGTCAAATATCAAAAGTTGCTAAAAGCCCAGCTAGAAGAAGGAAACAAGGTAAGGAAGTTGCAGGATGAAGTAACATCATTGAGAGATGAAGTCAATGAAAGAGACACAACCATCAAGAAACTCAGAGATAGATCCAGTTACTATGAAAGCCTTGAAGCCACGATCCACTCGCTAAAAGAAGATCTTGAAGAATTAAAGAAGCAGAATAAAGATCTACTCCAAGCTATTGAAAAACAGGAAAACGAAGTCATCAGTTTAAAAGCATAGCTGTAATGTACCTCCAGAGTTCGCCAAATGCTGTAGGATGTGAATGAAGAACAAGGAAAGGAGATTCTCAATCTAAGACATCAGTTGGAAGAAGAAAGAAATGCTGAAGAGAACGTGAAGAAGAAGTATCTTGAAAAGGAAGAGCAACATCAAGTTGAGGTAAATATCTTGAAAGGTAAATTAGAAGAAAAGGATAAACTATTACGATTTCAAGATAGCACTAAAATCTTGGATGATATTCTTAGTAGTCAAAGGTCTCCTGCTATCAAGACTGGACTTGGTTTCCATGAATCTGTTAAAGTTGAATCTAGTTCACAAGGTGAAGCAAGGAACTCTAAAGAGAGATCTAAAATGATCAACAAGGAGATGAGAGGTCAACCCCATCAGTAACCAAGGAAAGAAATTCTTCAAAGAAAATTTTTTACTCCTCCTATGAATAATGTTGCATGTTATGTATGTCATAATCTTGGACATGTTTCAGCTAGATGCAGAAGAAGAAGGGTTGAAGATCATCATGCAGAAACATCATCACATTCAAGCTACTTTAATGGATATTGTTTTTCTTGCAATATGTATGGTCACAAAGCTATTGATTGCTATAGGAGGAATATGAAACATATAAGGTGTTATGCATGTAACAAGCTTGGACATATAGCAAAGGATTGCAAGAACAAAGTACGGACATTACACCAAAAAGAGAAATCATCATCACACTTGAAGATATGGAAGAAGAAGGAAGTTCAGTCAGAAAGATGTAGCACCGCATAAAGTACTCAGATGCAGCACAACACAGACATAACTAACTCAGGGGGAGCTGAATGTGTACAACTTAAGTGTCCTGAATCTCATATGCAAGTTTCATAAAGTGAAGTCGCGTATATGTCAGTCTGAAGAAAAGCAGTGGGGACAGGTTCAGGAAAAGGATCTGTTATGGAGATGACTTGATGGTTAGATGTGTTTTGTTTCTAACTTGATAATGATGATGACTTGATACTTCTTGCTGATATGCATGACACAGGTTTAGGGGGAGCATATGCTTTTAATGCATTGTTGGCATTATGGTTAACAGTCCTTGGTGATGATGCTTATATGGATATGATATGGTTATGAGTTGTTCAGATGATTCTTGGGGTTACATAGTTGATATTTAGATTAGATTTGTGGTTGATTCTCTAATGGTGCTTACATGGTGATCTTCATAAGGATAAGGAGAATTCTCATCTTCTTTACTTGATGATAAGTCACTCATATGTTGTTGTCATCATATGCATAAAGATTATATATTACAGTTATGATGCAGGCACATATATGGATGAGGATTGTTGGCGGGATACATGGATGATTATTCAAAGTTGCAGTGTTGGAGATATGATGATGATGAGTTCTTACCTATATGATGATAGGTTGATTGCTGCAGATATTCCAAATTGATGATACTTGGTCCATGTTATATATAATAAATATATATATATATATATATATAAATATAAATATATATATATATATAATATAATATATATATATATATTATATATATATATATATATATATATATAGATATATACAGAATTTATTCCAAAAGATGAGTTGTTCGGACATACCTTGATGATTCATGCACTAATACAGTTGCTGGTGACAATGCTATGAGCAACTACAGTTCGTTGCTGATGTTTATCATGATCTTATTTTAAGGTGTTGGCTGCTGTTAAATGTCATGTATATCATTCGATGTAAAGGTCATATCAGACTCTGTTAATAATGTCTGTCTCTATCTATTGTATCATTGATGAAATATTTCAGTCATATCAAGGTCATGTAACGGCCTATGTTGGTTTCCCCACTATGCCTGGGATGAATGATGTTACTCTCTTATGTTATGTTAACTTTTGGTATATCACCATTGTGAAGGGAGATAGATGTATGAATCTTTGGTGATAGGAAGGTCATTTATGATGTATAGATTCATGTTCTTTTTGTAGAACATCTTTTTGCAGACCTTGCTTACTGTCAGGGGAAGCATGAACAACACACTTCAGCAGAGCAGAGACTTCAGCAGGAGCATGGACAGATTGGTGCACCATGGCATATACAAAGGGGGAGTTCATTCAGAGATTTCAGCAGGTACTCAGGGGGAGTATGGATAGCAGAAGGTATATCAAGGAAAGAGCATATCTTGGTCCACCCTTTGCCCTTGATGTCAAATGGGGAGAGTGAGTTTGTGCTTTTGCCATCAAGTCCAAAGGGGGAGATTGTTGGCATTGAAGAACATCTCACCTATATATAATCAAATGAATCTACAAGAAGAAATATCAGATGTGATAGAATACTGACAATACAAAGGAATCAGATGATGAGTCTACATGTGACAAGTTAGCCTTGCCATCAAGTCCAAAGGGGGAGATTGTTGGCATTATGTGACAAGTGTTGTCCTTGATGGCAACTCATACAGGTGACAGATCTTAGTGCAAAAGGACAGTAGCAAAGATTGATGATCAGCCTCTCAAAATGGAAGAAAATAAGAGGATCGCAGGTACACAGTTCAAAAGGTGTGGACCCGCAGGTTAGCCTAACAAGAAGTGCGGTCAGGTCCGCAGGTTGTTCGAACAGAAGGTGCAGACCCCAGTGCACACACTTCCATGCAAAGAAAAGCACACGCAAGTGGGAATCCTATGGTGATCCATGGTATCTAGTCCATGGTATGGTGATCCTATGGTTTCGGTCCATGGTTTTGCATCTAAAGTATTGATCCCAAGTATTGGGTTCATAGTATTATGTTATTATGGTTTTGGACCATGGTATTGTGAAAAGCTTGCTTATAAAAAGGAAAGGAGATCATTTGGAAGGATGCAATTTTGGGTTGAATATCTTAAGGTGAGCTAGATCTGAAATACTTGTGATCGGTTGGTGAGAGATTGCTAGATCTGAATGATAGCTAGATCTCAGTGATAGCTAGATCTGAATATCTTTATGGTGCATGATCGGATCTGACAGTCTCGGGTATGCTTGAAGACTGAAAAACTATCTATACCTGGAGGACCGCAGGTGCGACGCGGTGCAGGTGCGGGTACCTGCAGAGAAGAAGTGTGAGCAGATGCGTATGTAGCCGCAGGACCGTAGGTGCAACACGGTGAAGACGCGGATACCCGCAGAACAGAATAAAGGCGCAGTGCGGATACCCGCAGAGAAGAAGTGTGCACAGGTGCGGATACCCACAGAACAGCAGAAGGCATAAGTGCGGATACCCGCAGATGTCCAGTGGTGAAGTTGCGGACCCTGCTTGAAATTTGCTTTAACTACCATTTGATTATTCTACAGGGTTCTGGGTGCATAATTGATGTCTGATTACTGATATTGAGTTCTGGTAACAACATGATTGTGGTTGAATGGATCAGGCTCTTAATGACTTATCTTTGTGTGATCTGATGTACTAGATCTAGTTGATATCTCACATATTATCTTGGTGTTTGGGTGATTCAAAAGATTGATTGATTATGTGCTTCAATGAGGTTAATGGGTCCAGTATGAAAATTGAATGAAACGTGGCCTTTCAGATTATGTGTTGTGCTTCAGGTGTATCCAGTATGAGAAATAATGAAACGTGGTACCTGAAGGAAAGAAGATTGTAGGCCGGCACCTACGTACTATTATCTTAGCTAGTACAAGAGCTAAGGGGGTGGTAGATCCCTTTCAATAGCAGTTGGAGCATTGTAGCAGGTAGCAGCCTGCGTACTAGTAAATGGATCGACTAGTACAAGAACTATGGGGGTTGTAACTCTTTGCAGGTAGAAGTCTGCGTACTGGTATAAGACTACACCAGTACAGAAATATTGTAAAAGGATTTTATTATTAAGAAGAAGATTGAGATGACTTGCAGCAGGTGGTTTTCACCCACATTGGGTTTCCACCTTATATCAAGGTGTTCATGTGTGTGACTTATGTGTGATGATCTGTTCTATTTTACTGCATCTGTTTACTGTTAATATGGTTGATAATGTTATAATGCACTCATTAAGGATCATCTAACTGAATCATAAGAAGTTGTGGAAGTAGCATATATGAATTTGAGAAATGAAAAAGTTTTATTGATGTGATAATACTGATTCACCCCCCCTCTCAGTATTATTTCCAATAGCCTCAAATGAAGAAGACAGAGTTATGGATCCAAATGTTCCCATGTCATCAGAACAAAGCCTTCATAAAAAGGTAATCCAGTTAGTTCATGAACAACAAGATGAGTTCTTTGTTCAAGTAAGTGAACAAGTTTCCTTAGATGAATTTATGGTAGAAGATAGAAATGATAGTGTTGGGTTTCACAAAACATCTCAAGTTTCTTTTCTCCTGATTGATTAATGTAATGAGAATCTGGCTATCATATCATATGAAGATGACCTACACTATATTCAGACTACAGAAGATCAAACCATTCAGGATTCCCTTCCAGATTCTTCTTCATATGTCTCATGTTTTGAAATGTTTTTTCAAGAGGAAATCTGCTCATCTACTTGCTCAGAAGTTTTTGAGGACCAAGAACATACTTTTACTGAAGTACATTACAAAGGAAGATTAGAATCAAAAGAGAAAGACACCTTGTTTCTTCAGCAGTAGGTAAATCTTCATGTTTTTCAGGATCTAATGGCAAATTTGTTGCAGTCAGTAGTGAAGGTGATTATTGCAGTACTCGGTGATGAAGGAGATCATGGTCAATTCTGTTTTTGGATGCCTAGTTACAAGTATCTATTGTTGACTAGAAGATCTGATCAGGAGAATCAATCAAGGAGGCATCTGCTCGATTGGTTACATTGGTATTTTTATATAGTTTGATGGTATATTGACTTGTAAGGAACACAGGTGATCATGTACTACCATCGAACTTTAAGTTCAGGTCTTAGTATTTCGCGTTAGTTTGCTAGAGTCAAGTTTTTTCAGTCATTTCAGTTTGCATCGAGTTAGTTTGAGTCGAAGTGCCTATCAATAAATTGAGTCATGTTGGTTTGTCAAAAGAATTGACTCCATTGCCCAATGGCTGAAGGCGTTGTCTGCTCTCCTAGAGATCTACCATTCTTGGCACCTCCAGGGAGCTACCATCCCCATTAGAGCCAATGTTAGAGTCGGTCTTTACATCCCTCCATCAGAGATCGTTACTCTTTTTGCATTTCATTTTTAGGTGTCTCGCTCGATTCACTCAGTTGCATTCTGCTAGGGACATGCCATTATCTGATGGAAGGGCCTTGTTACTCATTCCCATCATGCCTTATCCTGCTGGTTTAGGTCTATTTGTCAAATCAATTTTAAGATCATTTAAAGTCCTATTTCAGGACTAGGCCAGCAAAGAGTTATTTTAGTCATCAGGTCTAGGGTTTCACAAATTTGGTTTTCAAAAGTGTTCAATAATGCCAGCAGGCCAGAGGGACGTTCAAAATATGTTTTCATTTCGAAAATTTCATTGTCATACGGATTGATCATGACTTTTCTTCAAAATCCTGTTTTGAAGAAAAAGTCGTCTTTTCGTCTTTTGAAATAATTGCCATGTATATTTTCATGTTTTTTTGGTTGAAAATGTTCAAGTGTAGCCTTGGCCACTGATGAGCCCCAAAAATGGATAATTATATGGGCTCATTCAGCCTCCTAATTAGACTTAATCCACCATTCTCGTTAGTTTATTGCATGTTTTTTATTATATTTATGCTAATAGAGTGAATTGTGTTAGTCATTATGCCAAAAAGTCTAATGGGTACTTTGTGCAGTGTTTTGGTCAACTTTCAGACAAAATCAAAGGTTTTAATGAGCACTTGGCAGCCAAATTCGTGGAAGAACAAGGGAGAGGATTTTTAGGAAGGTGTCCCCTTCATTTATGGGCCCTTACCTTGAATTCTCCACCATCAGCTTGGAGTTCAAGGGCCACCAAATCGATTATCACAAGGGCAGCCGAGCAAGTCAAGTAGAACTGCTATTAACTACAAGTTTTGGGCAGCCGAGTCCCTAAAGTTTAGGAGGACTGTTGGGGTCCTCAATTAGTATAAATAAGAGGGCTTAGGGCTTCATTTTGGTTAGCCAGTAGTTAGTCACTTTGTAGGTAGAAGTTAGCTAGTTTGTAGTTCGGTTTTTAGTCATTTTTTAGGCAGTATTTTAGCTCTGCATTTCAGCACATTTTCAAGTTTTCCTTGTGGACAGTTTTTGGAATGTAACTATTCTTTTGATCAATAAATATGAATCTAGCTTTGCACCAGCTCTAATCTCTCTTAGGAGGCTGTAGCTCTTGGGTTGGGCCCATCTCAAGTGCCCAGTACCTCCTTTGTTTACCTTTATGTGTCTTTGTTGCATTCTTAGAATAAAATCTGCTATTTAGATTTAAATCTTGTTTTGTCATTTACATTTTTGTTGATGATTAAAAAGGGTTAGGTTAATCACAGTGAAGATCTTTAGAAAAAGGCCATCAAGCACCTCTGATCTCACCTCTCCCTCAGTGGGATCGTGAGTTGGGACAAAGGTGACTTTGCTGCCAACAAAAACATTGTCCCTGCTTCGCCATGCAATTAGTAGTGTTGGATTCTTAGTTGTCGAACTTGATATCAGTTTTGATTGCATGCTTAGGTTTATGATTGCTTAGTTGCATAGTTATTTCATCTGATTTCATTTCGAATAAACTTCTGTTCATTTCCTTTTGCTGTTACTTAGGTCAGATTAGAGTGAAGTAACTAGGTCATAGGTTTTCTAAGTGTTTGTTTGTTCAGTTTGAAAGATAACATGAAGAGCACCTATCATACTTCTCCATCTGCCCATACTCCATCCAACCTACCTGCTTCATCCTCCATTTCATATCCTTGCCTTACCTTTGCCATGTCCCCTCACGTTGACCTACTTTCCATATTATTGTGTAGCATTGCCTTATCTCTCCTTGAACAAATCCAACCGTCCTTATCACTCCTCAGCTCCATCCACAAAAACCTGGACCTTCTCACACCCTTATCCAACCTCCATACCCACTTCTCCACCTTTCTTCACCCATCAACCCTCTGAAACCCATTTTCGGAACATCCTATAGAAATTACAGAACATCCTGTAGAAATTCCAGAAAATCCTGTAGAACCCCTGCAGATTTCCTGTAGAAGCTCACGAAAGTGGTTTCTTGATAGTAAAACTTTGTGAAACTCTTTGGAAGGGTTCTAGGGACCCCTTAGGCCCTCTTCCAACCTTCCCAACCTCTTGCAATCATTTTCTCTCACCGATCCACCTCTACACAGTCAAAAACAGTGAAAGCACATGCATGATCATTCTGCCAACTTACTCAAAAATACAAAAAGATGTTTCTTTTCAGATTTCACTTCAGAAGTAGCTTAGTCACATGCATTTTACCTTTCTAAGAGTCAATGGCATTCCTTTCTATAGCCTTCATCATTTTTCTTGCATGAGTAGGGCTAGCTGGTAAAATTAGGGTTTGCTAGGGTTTGCATTTCCTGTCCGCTTTTCGCTTCTTTTTGCAAGTAGATTAGCCTCCTTTGAGTTAGCTTTCATCCATCAGTTAAAAAGATTCTTCTAAGAGCTCATAGAAGTTGGCTTAAGCTCCTAGCGGACTTGTGCCAGCTGACCAAGTGACAGCTGCGGCAAGAGCTAGTACTTGTGCATACAGCACCGTCGCTTCCAAGTTTGTTCCAAACTACCGGTTTGATAAAAGTAAAGAAGGGAGTCCCAGGAGTTGCAGCATTATTGCTGCAATATTGGAGCCCACCACTCTTTTTGGCACCATTTCCGGAGAAGCATCAGAGTATTAGTAATTGTTGCTTTTCTTCTATTTTCTACTACAACCTTCTGCTAAGTAGTTTACTTCATTTCCATTATGCAATTTCATTTCCGCAAAAGTAGATCAGACATTTCTTGCTTTCATAGATTAGCATTTCAATTCCGCAATTTCATTTCTTCAAGTGTAGATTAGCATTTCAATTCTGCAAGCGTAGCCTAGCATTTCATTCCTGTTATTTCATTTGAGAAAAATAGATTAGTCCTTTCCTGCTTTCATTTCAATTCCGCATTTTCATTTCAGCGAGATAGTTAGTTGTAGTTCAATCTATTTCAGTTTTGCAAGTACAAGTAGAAAAAAACAAAAACAAAAATCAACCAAAAAGGTTTCCTTTCATGCCTTGTAGGAGTAGAGATAATTTAGAAAAATGATTGCACAACACCCACACTACTTCACACAGCCAACCTTCTCTCTTCTTCGATGGTTGTGATTAAAGAACCCTTAGGTGGATAGCAAGACATATTTGAAGAACCTCAAGGGAAGAAGAAGAAGAAAACATTCCTCTGGAACAAATGGCTGAAAGCAGAAATGTTGGGAGCAGTACCTTATCCAAAAATGAATTTGCAAATCAGATGGAAGATTTCAAGAGTGAGGTAAGGTGGGTTCTTGCCATACAAATGATACCTTGTGGATCCAAAGGAAGCAAGAGGAAGGCGAGAGGGATTTGGCCATCTTTTGTCCTAGGTGCACTAGAAATCATCCTAAGAACGAATGTCCAATGCACTCCCTAGAAGTGTGTTTTGTCTGTGAAGAATACCATCCTATGAATCAGTGCCCTTCCTTGCCTAGACTTAAAGCTGCATATCAGAGAGCCAAAGGGGTCACTGAACCACTCTATTTCATGAACCAAAGAAGGTCACATGGACCCATACCTTACCAGTAAGGAATACAAGGGATGTCCCAGACCTATTATGACCCATATCAAGCCACTTTCATGCCTTCTTGGGGTCCCCCTGCTCATCCTTCCTGGTTCACACCTCCTCCTTGTTCCTTCATAGATCCATACTATGCCCAACCAACTGCTCATTCGTTTCACTCTTATGCTCAGCCACAGCCTCAGTGGAATGCACCTCATCAGGGGTGGAGGCCCCAGTACAACACTCCTCTCACTCATTTTCCTCCACCACCTACTCAACCGCAACCATCGCCTCCTGCTCTACCAAGGAAACCCCAAATTCCTGCCCAACCACAAGCCCATCCACATCCATCTCAAATATACACTCCCACTCAACTACCCATACCACCATTTCCAAACCTGCACATTGGAGTAGCTCAACCCAACCGCAATGTTGAGGCACATCACGTCCAAATGACTCCTCTTGAGCTCAATGATATTCACCATAGCTCAAGAAGAGTAGTGCAAGAAAGAGATTATATTGACAACATTGAAGGACCACATTCAGCAAAAGAAGATTCAAAGGAGGAGATCAAAGAACCATGGGTTGCACTTGATGAAGAGAAGACATCAGAATCAGAGATCAAGAGCGTTCCCTCATGGTTACCATCAAATCTTCCATGTATTCAAGAGAAAACTCAGCAAAAAGAGGAAGATGTGAAGGTCATGATAGAAGAAGATATGGAGAATGGTCCAAATCAGCAAAAGGACCAAGGATATCATAGCTATATTGAGATGTAGTTTCAGATGGTCACTAAGTTGCAGCAGTACTCTCTTCTTCAGCTATGTTTGATCCCTTCAAAGTAAAATCATTTGGTCTCTGAAATCCGAATAGTTGTCAAAGCATGCATTTCAAGCCTCCACATCATTCTGTCTCTAATCTCGATGTGCACATGGCTCCATTGGAAGTATTCTTATACTTGAGAACGATTTTGTTTTTCAAGTAGGGTAGGGTAGAAAAAAAAATGGAAATAAGAGGAAAAATCTAGGGTGAAAACCTCCTCGGAGGCGCCTTAGATTGGCTCATTGATTGAGAACCTCCATGAGGCGGTCAATGGGTTGGAAAAAAAGAGAAAAGAAAAAGAATAATATCCTTGGGTGAAAACCTCCCTTGGAGGCACCTAGGGCAGGCAATTAGGGTGAAAACCTCCATGAGGCACCCTAGTTGTTTAAAAAAAAAAAAAGAGAGAAAAAAAAGAAGAAAAGAGAAAAAAAAGTAAACCTAATTTCCATTGAATAATTACAGGTTGCAAGAAGGACATTGCAGGTCAGGAGGATCTGCTCAAAACAAAGACAGAGGAAGTTATGTGCCTTCTAGAGGAAGTTCTGTGTTTTCTACAGGAAGTTCTGTGTCTTCTACAGGAAGCCTACAAACAAGCCAAAATCAATCTCCGAAGAAGACTAGAGGGCTAGGAATATGTCCATGAGGCCTGCAAGCATCCATGTTTCCATCCCTCACCCTTATCTATCATTGTTTCCATCTCATTGTGCTTCTTTCCTAAAAATTGTGTGTTCTACAGGAAGTTCCTGTAGAAATTACAGGATTTCTACAGGAAGCTAGAAATGGATTGAAAAAAGGCAGTTTGGCGAGCATGATAGCTTCCTAAAGGATTCATCAGTCCTCCTACATTTTTGAAACTCCTCCTCCATCATTTCCATGCCTGCATCACAGCCGAAGCTCATTTTTTCTTACCATGCAAAAAACTGCAGAATGCTTGGAAGCAAAAATACATGGTGCTGAAATTTGTTTTTTCCCTAACTTGAAAACCGTGCATCCATTTGCAAAATTGTTACACGGGGAGTTGTATAGGGATGATGGCAACATGCCCGAGCAATTTCAGCCAATTCCGGTTCACGGTTTCCAAGAAATCAGCCTCCATCACCTTCAACTATTTTTGCATTTTCTCCATATCCATGCATCCATTTCAAAACCTGTTTCATGGGGAGATGCATATTGGTGACAGTAACCTACCCAAGTAGTTTCAACCAATTCTGATGCACGGTTTCTGAGAAATTGATCTTTGTAATCTTCAGCCATTTCCCGTTTTTTGTGAAATCTGTGCATCCATTGATCGCAATTTTTCTATGGGAGGTGCATAATGATGATAGGAACATGCTCAGCAACTTTTAGATCGATCTGGTCTATCGTTCGGGAGCAATGGCGAAAACAAGTTTCTGGCCTGTGAAAATTGAATATCAACAGCTTGAGGGTGCAGATCTGAACGTGGAAGCCAGCTCCTGCAGTGTGGATCCAGCCAGAGGATACCTGCACAAGAAAAAATAGCCATAAATCAACAACCAAGCCACCATGCAACCACATAAACCAGTGCATGCAGCAAATGAAAGGCCACAGCACCTCACAGCAACCATTCGACTTCCAGGTATGTGACTAAAACTTGTTCCTTTATTGCATGAATCTAATTGAAGAACTACATGAACGAATGGAATGGTGATTAAGCCATGAATCTAGCAAGGTTAACCCGACATTGCCTTCTCTAGTGCTCAGCCGGAAGTCATGCAGTATACGTGGACAATCAACTCACGTGAAAATTAAAACAACAGGGAGTGTTAGTCGTTTAAACCTCAGTGCAATTGATGGCAGTGATTACAGGGGGAAAACACATAGTTCATGAACAACACTACCATCTGCATGTGGCCACGTACACCTAGCCACTTCACTCCCTCACCACAAATGACGCAGCAATTACAAAAATGCTCGACTGACTCTCACCACCCTCTATTCAACTATGGTCACAACTGGAGCACGCGTCCACCATGTCCAGATCAGTTAACCAATGGTCCTCTGCAAGATTCTTGCCTAATTTCTCGAGATTTCTGCTATTTTTAAAAAAAAAATTCCTGCCTATCGGGCTCTACAGGAAGCACTGTTTCGTTCTACAGGAAGTCTTCTACAGGAAACGCAAAAAACAACCATGCATAAGGAAAACCTGGGATTTTCAGCGAATTTCAAGCTCCAAACGAGGTAGGATCGGGGAAAATTCGTTGTGCATGATTTTTTGGTGCAAAATGGTGAATTGAACATGAAACTAAATTTAAAAAATGAGAGGAAAAGTCTGCCTACACATTGAAAAAAGGTGAAAAGTCTGCTTGCATATTTTCAGAGTTCTACACAGTTCTTTTTTCCCTCTGCATTTGAAGTCTAGCTTCTTCTTTCTCACTTTCTTCTGAAAAGAGAGATGCAACCATAGGAACTAAGCCTGTGTGAAAGAATGAATTTGCAAGAGTGTCCACTTTCTAGAAGAAAAAAAGTATGTAATTTGTTCTCTGGTCTGTCAAAAAAATTGATTTCTTTTCAAAAACTAAGAAGAAAATTCAGGTTGGAAGAGTTTGAAGAGAGAAACAAATTGGAAGTTGTTGTTGTGAAAAACATGAAAATTCTAGGAGCAATAACAAGTTTACAAGAGGGACAATGAGCTATCTTTTTAGAAGAAAACACGGGTTTTTTGCAAAAATTCCAGCTTCAAGAGAAGAAGAAAACAAACAGTTTTATTTGTTGCATGTTTATGCAAAAGAAGCCACGCAATTCTAGGGAAGAATCAAGCCTGAAGAATGTGAAAAAAACCAATGATGAGGGAGCACAAATCATTCAAGCAGAGGGAAAAACAAAGGAAGAATGGAAAAGAAAAAGACTACAGCAGAGAAGGCAGAAGCTAAACAAGATGAGAAGAAAGCCAAAACAAAGCGTGAGGAAGCAAGCTAATAGAGGCAGAGAAGAAAAAAGAAGAGGGAAAAAAGGAGGAAGAGCCACATCCAGCCAAGCAGACCAAAAGAGTTGAAACA
Source organism: Pinus taeda (assembly GCA_000404065.3). Taxonomy (NCBI): domain Eukaryota; kingdom Viridiplantae; phylum Streptophyta; class Pinopsida; order Pinales; family Pinaceae; genus Pinus; species Pinus taeda. The sequence continues at coordinate 30,651 of APFE031202001.1, forward strand.
GTTTCTACAGGAAGCATGAAAATCGTTTCTACAGGAAGGCACAAAAGAGTCAGCACAGGACTTTCTACAAGAAGTCTAGAAACAGGGCAACAGAAGGAAAAATCGCATGATATTTTAGCCAAGGAGGCAATAGTTGTGCTGGCCACCCTAAGAACATCTCCAAATTAGAAAGGGAAGTGAAAGAGGGAGCCTCCCATGTATTTTAAGGCAAGAAGGAGCATGCGGGTAAAAAATGGCAGACACCAACCACAGTCAAAAGAGCCAATTACAATTGTAGACACCTCAGCGACACAAAAGGAAAATTCTCCCTCAAAGGCATCCATCAACTAAGAACGGGGAAGCCCAAAGACATCTACTTGGAGAGAAAAGAATGAAAATGTTGGACACAAAGGCCTCTCTACAGGATGCTGAGACAGTTCTATAGGAAGCTGAGAATTCTCTAGGAAAAGGAGCACAGGCAGTGGGAAGAAGCAGAGACAAAAGCATGGTTTCATGACTGAGAAGAGGACATCACTTCATGAGCTTGGCATGATAGGGAGGCCACCAAGGCCATAAAAGAGGAGGATATAGATTAGTTGCTCAGAGGATGAGCAACACTTTCACTAGGGGGATGATGATAAGCCCCAAAAATGGATAATTATATGGGCTCATTCAGCCTCCTAATTCGACTTAATCCACCATTCTCATTATTTTATTGCATGCTTTTTATTATATTTATGCTAATAGAGTGAATTGGGTTAGTCATTATGCCAACAAGTCTAATGGGTACTTTATGCAGTGTTTTGGTCAATTTTCAGACAAAATCAAAGGTTTTAATGAGCATTTGGCAACCAAATTCGTGGAAGAACAAGGGAGACGATTTTTAGGAAGGTGTCCCCTTCATTTATGGGCCCTTACCTCAAATTCTCCACCATCAGCTTGGAGTTCAAGGGCCACCAAATTGATTATCACAAGGGCAGCTGAGCAAGTCAAGTAGGACTATTGTTAACTGCAAGTTTTGGGCAGTCGAGTCCCAAAAGTTTAGGAGGACTATTGGGGTCCTCAATTTGTATAAATAAGAGGGATTAGGGCCTCATTTTGGTTAGCTAGTAGTTAGTCACTTTGTAGGTAGAAGTTAGCTAGTTTGTAGTTTGGTTTTTAGTTATTTTTTAGGCAGTAGTTTAGCTCTGCATTTCAGCACATTTTCAAGTTTTCCTTGTGGACAGTTTTTGGAATGTAACTATTCTTTTGACCAATAAAGATGAATCCAGCTTTGCACCAGCTCTAATCTCTCTTAGGAGGCAGTAGCTCTTGGGGTTGGGCCCATCTCAAGTGCCTAGTACCTCCTTTGTTTACCTTTATGTGTCTTTGTTGCATTCTTAGAATAAAATCTGCTATTTAGATTTAAATCTTGTTTTGTTATTTAGATTGTTGTTGATGATTAAAAAGGCTTAGGTTAATCACAGGGAAGATCTTCAGAAAAAGGCCATTAAGCACCTCTGATCTCACCTCTCCCTCAGTGGGATCGTGAGCTAGGACAAAGGTGACCTTACTACCAACAAAAACACTGTCCTTGCTTCGCCATGCAATTAGTAGTGTTGGAATCTTAGTTGTTGAGCTTGATATCAGTTTTGATTGCATGCTTAGGTTTATGATTGCTTAGTTGCATAGATATTTCATCTGATTTCATTTCGAATAAACTTTTGTTCATTTCCTTTTGCTGTTACTTAGGTCAGATTAGAGTGAAGTAACTAGGTCATAGGTTTTCTAAGTGTTTGTTTGTTCAGTTTGAAAAATAACTTGCAAAGCGCCTATCATACTTCTCCATCTGCACATACTCCATCCAACCTACCTACTTCATCCTCCATTTCAAATCCTTGCTTTACCTTTGCCACGTTCCCTCACGTTGACCTACTTTCCATATTATTGTGTAGCATTGCCTTATCTCTCCTTAAACAAATCTAACCGACCTTATCACTCCTTAGCTCCATCCACCAAAACTTGGACCTTCTCACACCCTTATCCAACCTCCATACCCACTTCTCCACCTTTCTTCACCCATCAACCCTCTAAAACCCGTTTTTGGAACATCCTGTAGAAATTACAGAACATCCTATAGAAATTCCATAACATCCCGTAGAACCCCTGCAGACTTCCTATAGAAGCTCACGAAAGAGGTTTCTTGATAGTAAAACTTTGTGAAACTCTCTGGAAGGGTGCTAGGGACCCCTTAGGCCCTCTTCTAACCTTCCCAACCTCCTGCAAGCATTTTCTCTCACCAATCCACCTCTGCACAGTCAAAAACAGTGAAAGCACATGCATGATCATTCTGCCAACTTACTCAAAAATACAAAAAGATGTTTCTTTTCAGATTTCACTTTAGAAGTAGCTTAGTCACATGCATTTTACCTTTCTAAAAGTCAATGGCATTCCTTTCTGTAGCTTTCATCATTTTTCTTGCATGAGTAGGCCTAGCTGGTAAAATTAGGGTTTTCATTTGCTTTCTGATTTTCGCTTCTTTCTGCAAGTAGATTAACCTCCTTTGAGTTAGCTTTCATCCATCAGTTAAAAGTCTTCTTCTAAGAGCTCATAGAAGTTGGCTCAAGCTCCTAGTGGACTTGTGCCAGCTGACCAAGTGACAGCTGCGGCAAGACCTAGTACTTGTGCATACACCACCGTCGCTTCCAAGTTTGTTAAGAACTACCGGGTTGATAAAAGTAAAGAAGGGAGTCACAAATATATATATGAATATACTAAATATGAACAAAAAGTATATGTTCTACACAAGTGAAACGAACACTCAAGTAGATATTTTTATCAAACACAATAAACGAACTAATAAATCAAGAAAATATTGAGGTTGTAATGTTTTATGTGATAAAGACACAATTACCTTATTAATTTTAGGTGATATAATTTTTAACAAAATTATGATATATATATTTTTAATAATGTGTTTTTGAATGCATAATAATTTAAAGATATTTCAA
>APFE031202008.1:0-11641 GCA_000404065.3 Pinus taeda
TAGAAGACTTCTTCTTACTTTTGGTATTTACCGTGCCAATCATACCATCAACGGCATGAGACCCTGAAGGAGCAGCAATGATTTGATTTTGATTAGGTAGGTTGGGGATCTTCTCGTGTAACGTACCTGACTGTGTAAACTAAGTCAAGGTACTGTGCTTGAGCAATGACTTTCTCTTCAGTGATCTTGGGCAATAAGGATTTTACAAACCATTCAGCTAAGATCTGATTTGGGATATAAACCTTCACTAAACGCCGTCGACGTCTCCATTCATGGATATGATCTGAAATGTAAGTGGACATCGACTACTTTAACGAAGTTAATAGCTTAGTGCCATTGTCATATCTAACTGGCAACTGAAAATGAGTTAAAAACGAGGTAGCTAACTGACTAAAATCATAAAAAGTGGCTTGCGGTAATTCGATATACCATTTGGCTGTAAGACCAATTAGAGTGCGTTGAAAAAGACGTAAACGAATAGAATCATTTGAAATGGAGTTAGACGCACACCAGAGATGATAAGTCATCACATGGTTCGACAGGTCCTCTCCTCATTTACCTTAGAATTTAGGAATATCACTGGGCAACTTATGCGGCATTGGCGGCCAATACGGAAGATAGTTAATTGGATCGTTCGTAAGGCACTTCAAGTCAGGAAAGTCCAAAGTTGCGATGAATGGTAACTGACGATTAGGGTCCCTAAAACTTGGGGTCTGCAGACCAGCCCCAGGAGGAGGATATCCAGGATAACTAGGAATGGGAATCGCATTTGGGATATTTTGACCTACTGGAAAACCAGGATTAATCGGACCATACTGGGGTTGCTGAGGTTGTTGATATGTATACCTAGGGTACGGTTGATACTCATAGGTTAGTTGCTGCGCAACAGGACCGTATTAATACTATCCTTGGTACGAAGGTTGATTAAATTGAGGTTGAGAAGTGACAACCGTACTTCCTACAGACATCTGAACCAAAGTCTGGACCGTAGATCCAGACTGAGGTAAAGATGTCTGAGGAGTAGATATAGGAACAATAGAAACCGGAGCTGCCGATACTCTAGAAGAAGGTGGGGTAGATGGAGTAGATGTTGCAGTAGTTGCAGTAGACGTTTGAGATGGAGTATGAGGCATACTAGGCCCAGACTGAGAAAATACAGAATGTGGAGAAGTTTGAACGGTAGACTAGACGGGTTGCTGAGATGGATCAGAAACCAAGGGTTGTCCAGGCTGAGATGACGGCTGCACGTTCGGTTGCAAGACCTGCTGGGATTGAGATGGATCCCACACTAAATTCGTTCCAGGGTATGGATCCATAACAGGTTGAGGATATTGAGGACCATAACCGAGTTGAGGGTAGGGTTGATAATATGATTGAGCAGAAGGCGGTTGGTAACCTTGAGATGGGTACTAACCCTGGGGTTGATAACACTGAGGCACGTACTGATACTGGGGTTGACCTGGAGGTACATATTGATACTGAGGTTGATTTTGGGGTGCATATTGATACTGAGGTTGACCTTGGGGTACATATTGATACTGAGGTTGACCTTGGGGTACATCTTGAGTCTGGGGTTGACCTTGAAGAACGTACTGTCCCGTAGGTATGTACTGTCCTTGAGGTTGTCCCCCAGGCGCAAACTGAGTACCTTGAGGTTGCTCCCCAGGTATATACTAGGTACCTGGGGGTTGCCCCCCAGGCACATACTGGGTACCTTGAGGTTGCCCCCCAGGCGGAGACTGGCCACCTTGCTGTTGAGGATTAGGAATGGAACCTGACATCATGAGAATATCTTCTACACTCAACGATATAGTACCACTACTTCCAGTTAATAACTTCTGTTCGATAGGTTGAGGAGATGCTCCCGAAAAAGTACCAGAGATGGACTGATACCCAACGGGGACAGAAGGATCGCCGTACAAATAGGCTTCCGGAGATTGAGGAAACATGGATGACGGACTAGACATATTCAATAAAGGATAGTAATCTCTAGGTGCTGGGTGATAAAAAATACGAGGTGGTGAAAAATTTAGTCCCAGGTTTTCTAAAAGATTAGTCAATGAACAATACCAAGCACTGCTCCTAGGAGGACTGTAAAAGATTGATTCACGCTCCCTAAGGTCTAAGATAGGTCGATCTTTTGGAAAAGGAAAACTTTCTTCGTTGTTCGGAATAGCAAGTTCTTCAATAGCTATAAGTCCAGAAGGAAGATCTTGGGTAATTACAGTTTCTAACCTAGGTGAACTAGGACCACTAGAAGCTGGAGAAAAAAACTCTGATATGGGAGTAGCAGCAATTTTAGATTTGGGTTTAGATATTTCAGGCTCTTCACCTATATCACTAGTAGATGCAACACTACCAGTAACTTCTGAAATTACTAATGGTTGAGAATCATAATGTACTATCAAAGAAGATTCACCTTCTTCAGGTGACCCACCTCTACTGTCACTAGGAGTTACGAGGACTTTCAAGCCTTCAAGCTGGCTCGGTACGTCCTCAGGAGGTTGGCCCCGAAGTCTACGAGACTTCCTCAGTAACTCAGCCATGTTTACAAACTCAGGAGATTGGCCTCGAAGTCTACGAGACTGCCTTGGTAATTCAACCACAGTTAAAGACTTTTAACTACTTCACACGCAAACAAAGTAAAATCTCAGTGAAAACCACCTAAAGCCTCTAAAGAACCAAACAAATTGAATCAGACGCCTAAAGAATCTAGGAGATCAATCACACACAAACAGTAACTTTCCGGACCGAAAACACTAGTTGGTGATGAAATCCAACGTCGCAGAGTTCGATACAGAAATAACGGTTGGAACAGTTACCCTGGAAACCTGCTTAATGAATATACTGGACCAAGTTTCTCCACTTAACCATCTCGAGTGAAGAGAAGCCCCCAGAAAATGCAAGTGAGTCTAGCCGACGTCTACTCCAGGTATAGTGGGATCTTCCTGCCACCGTCACCTTAGGAAGAATCCTAGAAAATATGGACACTAAGGTTACCAACAGAAACAAATATACCTGGGGGAACAGTCTACGATCCGATACGCATGCAAGGGCAGAGTAGCAAGCTCAATCCCCTTGAAGGCTCCTCGAAATAAACCGAGGTTTACTAACAAGTGACCCCAGGCTCCTCGACAATAATCCGAGGTTTACCGTTTGTAATACGTGAATATCTGGCGTCATTCCCAATGAGGAAGGATTGATTCCCACACTGGTTTGGACACGATCTCGTGCTTCTCCTTTAAGAGGAGCTTTCCCATAGTATAAATGCAACAATTGGATTTCTCCTACCGCAAGATAAAGCTACTTGTTTGTTTTACTTATCTTGGAGAGTTAATTACTCCCTACTCCAAGATACTAGCCTAAGCTATATTTGTGTATTAGAGCCCTAGAAACAAAAAATTTGCTAGATTGATTTTATATTAAGCGTGATTTTTAGTGGTTTTTGATTAAGTCAAAAGGTGATGGAGATGAAACTTATGGCGTAAAGACTCGACACAAAATCACTACAAAAATGCACATAAGATGACTAACTAATCTTTTCTCTTCAATGAAGTTCTAGCTAAGAAAGAGTTGGAGGATGAAAATACTTAAAACACAAAACTTTTTTAACGATCAAATCAAAGAAGAGTATTCGTTTCAATGCACTAAAAAACGAGACAACTAATTATTTTCACGAGAATTTCTCTTTTCATTCGAAAACTCAAATGCTACTAAGAACAAGCTTTTTCAAAAGAGACCTTTCATTTTTTATTAAAAAACATTTAAAACTATAAATAAAGCAAATCTTTGAGAAAACTATTGAATAAAGGAAACTTAAGATCTACAAACTAACAAAACCCTATTTGAAGTAAAAAGCTCACAAAAAGTCTTTTTGAGGATGTTTTACTTGGTCACAAGCAAACCAACGACTAATTTGTTCAGAATCACAAATAAGTCAAGAACAACCAATTTTGTATTCTTTTTAAAATTAAAATCCAAACTTTTCAATCACAAGCTTATCGAAGTTTTGTGAAGAGAAAACTCAAAGCGAATTTCTCAACAAGGGGAGATTTCAAAAATGGTCAGACTCACAAGAAGACTGGTAGACACTAAGGTGATCTAAAGTCCCTACAGCCTCTAAGCTCAAAGCCACTACACAACCAAATCGAAAAACAAACCCAACAAGGAAAACTTGTAGGAATTTCACCTAAAACCCTAATGCTAATGAAATTAAACCAAGGAAATATTTCAGCCAGTCACATGCAGGTATGGGCAGAGGACAACCATTAGAAAAACAAAATAAAATTAACTAAAAGAGAAAAAGTCAAAATTTTCAAAAATTTACCAGGGTACGCAGGTGCAGAGCTCACCCAGCTGCGGGTACGCTCTGTGCACAAAACCAAAGTGAGTACGGGTACGCACTGTGATATAAGTGCAGACTGCGGACGTTAATTAAAGTAATGAAAAAGAAAAAACAAAGCTAAATTCACTAAGTCTACCCAAAGCCACACAAAACAATCCAAAAACAGAAACAAAAAGGCAAGTTTCTCAAGTCAAAGAAAAACGAGGAAAACAATCAAGTCCCCAGCGGAGTCGCCATTTTGTCACGCGGAATCAGTCGATCTTGCGGACAAGAAAGACCTTCCTAGAATCTAATGAAGACCTAATGACAAACAAACCAACCAGACACTATCTTTCTCTAAATGCGCTTTATAAATAATGGTAAACAAATGTGTTTTAAGGGCTACCTCATGTCCAATGCAAGTTTGGAGACGCCTTCGCTCCTTTCAAGTAAGTTCCTTCGTCGCAAACCTGCAAGCACAAACAAGGCAAACGATTAAATAGCACCTGAATATCCAATATTATAAAAAATATTTAACATGAAATTCAAGGAGTCCATGAAACAAATAGCATAAGATACTTGTTGAGAAAAATGAGCTTGATTGTATTATTTCAAAAGGAAAGAACCTTACAACCTTTGCCTTGACGCTGTACAAGCTCCTTCCAGGGTCCAACAAGAAGTCTCCTCTACTTTGACAAGCTTCACTCACTCCCTAATGGGGCCAAAAAGGTATGTGATCTCTCCTCTTAAGTTCAAATAGGAATTCTTGATTTCACTAGCAACTAGTTGGAAAGGAGTGAACCCTGTTGATGTTTTGACTGAGGTTCGGTATGCCCACAGCGCTGAAAATAACATGTTGTGCCAGTTCGACTGATGGATCCCAATGATCCGTTGGATCATGATGAATAAGACTTTGTTGATGGCTTCAACCAGACCATTAGCTTGTGGGTAATAAGGAGTTGAACTATCATGACGCAAGCGAAGCTGGTCTGTAAGTTCTGTCATCATAACGTTTTGAAAATGATGCCCATGGTCAGTGATAATCGCTTGTGGAACACCAAACCTAGCAATTATATGATTGAATACGAAAATTGCAGCTGTTTTGCCGTCTGCCTCAAATGTAGGCATCGCCCCGGCCCATTTAGTAAAATAATCTACCGCAAGGATAACGAAGCTGTACAAGCTCCTTCCAGGGTCCAACAAGAAGTCTCCTCTACTTTGAAAAGCTTCACTCGCTCCCTAATGGGGCCAAAAGGTATGTGATCTCTCCTCTTAAGCTCAAATAGGAAGTCTTGATTTCACTAGCATTTACCCTCAAAAGTTCAGCTTCTAACCTCCCTGGCCACTGACCCAATGCCTCAATTTATAGTGCAATGGAGATCAGTTACTAGTTCCTCCTTCAAAGGGATAGAGTCCTCCTTCAAAGGGATAACTTCTCTCAACAAGGGATTAGTTCCTCCTATGATGGGATGCATGAACCACTTGGAGCGAACAATCCACGTAACAAATGCTTCTAGAAAACTCTAAAATTAACCCAAGATGAGTTTTTTAAAATAAATATTGTGCCTTTTGACTTTTACAGGGGTACACACCTTCCCCTTTACATACAGAGCGTATAAGTATGCAGATACCTTGAACAAAAGGTGCGGGCCCGCAGGCAAAAGTAAGAGAGAGTGTAGAACCAGAGTTACATTTCTTTTTTGATGTCTTTCTCTTATTTCTCAAGCTTGTTTTGAAGAGCTGAGGTTTAAGACTTGCTTAGGAAGATGGTATATGTAATGATAGGCCTACACCGACTGCAAATAATCAAGGTGACGATATTTTTATGTAACAGGAAGTGTCTCAAATTACCAACTGAAGGCATGCTTAATGGCATCTTTGTCTCTGGTTACAGCTCTGAATCTAGTGTGGCAGGTTGTGGCTCAGGCTCGCTTGATGTGGCTTTGAAGCTTGTAGATGATCATCTTCTCTGCCCTGTTAGATACAAGGTGAGATGATGGAGAAAACTCAACTGCAAGATTGTTCAATACTCCAGAACAAGTTCTGACATATGGCTCGAATATCTTCTTGGGTGTTGATGCCCATTGCCAAGAGGTGATCCATTCAAGATGAAACTTTGTTCTTGTAGGAGGTTTCTTTCTGAAGCATATGTTTGAAGAATGACTAGTTTTATGACAATGCTTACATGAATGAAGATCAAAATAGTTATCTTTCAAATGGCCAACTCAGTCACAGTGTTGGCCTTTCACAATTTATTGTTGCTGTTGTGGAAGAAGGGCACAATCTAGAATAGCTGGAGGTGAAATGCCATGAAGGAATCCGGCACTTTGAAACTGAGTGGGATTTGAGTAATCTGGAATATGAAAGGACACGTCCTTCTCATATCCAACACCAGTTCTTGCTTGTTGTCGACAAGCTCTTCCCAAGGTCTGATGATGGGCTTGGGAAGTGCAAACTGTACTTCTGCTTGTGCATGCAATTTTGTTGCTTTCTTGGGCACTTCCGAGTCAACTTCATCAATATTGACTTACTGTCAATGGATGGTTGTCTCAATGTTTTGAATAGGTTCAGAATTACTACACTTCTGCTGAAGCGCATCTCTCTAGAACTGAGATTCTAGTTGCAGAAAATCAATCTTTCCCTGTGCATTATGTAGACAGTTTATGATATCGGAAAGATTGTCCTTATTGATGTTTACCATCCCATCATCATTGGACTATATCAAATTATTTAGTAAGTCTAATACATCATAAATTAGAGCCATTTTGACTTACAACAAAAGAGTATTGAAGCAGCTCTACTTTTTGTAAGCTAGAGAAAAATGGAAATTAATAGAGTGGCTTGGATATAAGTCTTATAGAATATCAAAAATCTATAGCAATGTCTCTAAAAAATGTCAAAACGATCATACAACTTATTTGGAGTTATCTCAAAAAACAATGTTGGAATAAAGCTTCAACACAACAACCCATATATGTAGGACTACTCAATATATAAGCAATGACAATTTTGTTATCAGAATTTTAACGCACAAATTTCAATGCATTTAGGACTCCATGCATTCAAGATCTTTTCATTGATGAATCATGTTCGGGTCGTGGTGATATCAATATATATGCGCAATATCATATTCGATATGCAGAGCCTGATATTCTTGACTGGCGAGGTCGGCCACCACTACCTGCACCTTCTCCTGAGGAAAGGTCCTGGGAAACTCTTCATGAAAGTAGAGAATATGGTCTTCTAATGTCAAAACAACAGGAGTCTAGTTATCAGTTTGCTCGTCAGGAACTGATTCACTGAAACCTTCCTCTACCTTGCAAATTTCGTCAAATACATGAATTAATTCACTAAATATGTTACCTCTTTTTGCAGGTCCATACAATTCGAATGCAGATTAGAAAAATGGTGTCCATGCTTCCTTTTTTCGAGTTAATTAGGTTTCTTAGGTTGACAAGTCCCCAGGTCATATAAATGGCACACAATCGATTTCTTGTAAAAACAACCACAACGTACCCTGAATTTGTTGATTACTAGACAACTAACAACCACAATGTGCCCTCAATTTGGTGATTTCTAGACAACTAACTTAAATGTGATCTTAAAAAAGTGTGGCCATTCCCCTCTATTCTTGTTGATGTCATTCAATACTAGAACTCATGGTGTTCAATACCACAATGCACATACAGAAGAGTCTGATTTTTTTATATATAAATATAATTCAGTGCAGAGATTAAACAGTTCAACAATGCATTAGAAATAAACTGGCGCACTGAGATTTAACACATAGAGACGTTCAACCACCCAAGATTTCAATCAATGTACAATTCAGTCAATCAACACACACGTATACCAAACTCATAACGTTCAACCTTTTCTTTCTGCGTTCGGATTGTGCCGAACTCTTAATTGTATTGCATGGAAGAGAGTAGTCATTCTGGATTGTGTCCAACATAAAGTCATTTTAGCATCCTATTCTTTGCATTACTCAATAACAAAGTCAAGTTTTTGAGATTTATTACTTTGACTATTCTTTTCACCCTTATATTTGGGAGCAGATTTTTCCAACAAGCCCTTTTAAAATGACTTGCTTTTCCGTAATAAAAACAATTTTTAGAATCTAAATTAGAAATGCATCTATTCTTATTGTTTGATTTCCTCTGCTTAGTAAATGCTTTGTTTGTTTTCCTGTTACCATCAATGCTCTATCGGGAGCAACTTCCTTCTCGCAGAAATTCAATTATTCCTACATTAATAAACCAAAAAGTTCTTGGAATGTTCACTTATTTGCTTTGTCAGTTGGCTTCAAGAAGTTTTTATAAGAGGTTGGTAAGGTAATTAGTGCTAGAATTTTTCGATTCCTTATTATTCATAACAACACTGGCCAGTAGCCACTGCTAGTTTATAACCTAAAGAAGAGATAATTTACAGTAATTTCTCTACTTTACTTCCTTCACGCATCTTATGTGACATGCAGACATGCACACATATACACACTCCAATCATCACCCATTCCTAAAACAAAAAATCATTTTTTTCCAAGCAATTTAAGCATATTTCACTTTTCTGGGATGTTAGATCATTGGTTTATGAATAGGCAATGTCAATACCAGTGTCTCATTACTTTTGTTTTCAAATATGGTTATCACATCCTGATCTACTACACTAGGGGATTCGGTTCCCCTTGCTAATCCCCAGAATCCCCATGAATTTTTAAATGTAATAGTGTTTTCCGTTAGTAAAGTACATGAGGCACAATTTTTACTATTCAAGTTCTGTGATTTATAATAGTATATTGATCTCCCAACATGTTCAAAATTCTAAAGGTAAACTGATTTACTGATTATCTCTCTTTTGTTGAACCCACAAACTGTTCAGCCCTCAGGCATTCTCTATCTCACCGTTGCCAACAGCCACTACTGACCCAAATTATTAATTTATTTATGCTATTTAACTTGAAGTTATGTTCAGAGATGCCTGGGCGAGTTCCATCTTCCTCCCAAAATCATGCTGCAAGACTCACATGTAAGGAAGGCCACAAAACGACAAGCTCATATAAACAAGTGGCTCATACTGGAGCAGGACAGGAGATCACCCACAGCTCTGATACCTTGTTAAACAGACACATGGCAGCAACAAAATAGGAAAGATAAACATGAGAGTACCCTTATTATTAAAAAATGATATACATTTATAGTACATTGTGTGACCGCTGGGTTCTGCATCCCAAGGTCTCTTGGACTTCCTTAGTCTATTCAGCTTCCACATTAACCCAAAGAGGATTAGGTGTCCAACATAACATTTATCTAAGTCTTTCGAATTTGAATTTGTAACGTTTAGAAAAAACCCAACTAATAACTTATTTGAATAACTAGAGTTTCCTATTTCATCCACGGAAATGATTTGTAATTAATTAATTTTTCACTAAGATTCTTTGAGGCCAATGATCATTTGATTTTGAAAAAAAACATTTATTACCCAAAAATAAATTTATATGTTTATTTGATTTTATTGAAATGAGAATTCGTAGAAAATGTGACTCTAATTAAGATTTTTTGATTTTGAAAAAGAAAGCTAGGATTTTTTGACTTGCAAAAGGAGGTAAACGAGTGGGCTTGGCTTCTTTCTATATACTTTCATGAGAATTGAACTTTGTCCAATGTAAAAATGGATTTAATCCACTTTTAAACTATTACCTGAAAGTGCCTCTGATATCCTCGAACCTGGATTGAACCTTAGATAAGGGTAAAACTCTTAGCTTTAGACCATTGGACCCAATCATTTGCCTTGGCCCTATCTTAATTAACAATCCCCACCAGTTTTAGACAAATTGGCAGGTGTAAAGTTTATTCCCATGAAAGTCAATGCAAAATTCAAAATCTAGTCGAATTACTGGTAATACATCATCTAAATTACTAGTAATTCGACTAGTAATTTAGATGATGTATTACCAGTAATCAAGTCGAATTACTGGTAATACATAGTAATCTAGTCGAATTACTAGTAATACCAGTAATCTAGTCGAATTAGGGCATAGTAATTCAGATGATGTATTACCAGTAGATGATCTTAATTAACAATCCTCGCTATTTGTATACAAATTGGCTGGTGTAAAGTTTATTCCCACGGAAGTCAATGCAAAATTCAAAATCTAGTCGAATTACTGGTAATACATCATCTAAATTACTAGTCGAATTACTAGTAATTACTGTTTACTTTTTTGCAATTTAGGTATCAAAACAAGAGCGACAAATGGCATAGGCCAACGATCATTTGATTTTGAAGAAAACCATTTATTACCCAAAAATAAATTTATATGTTTATTTTATTTTATTGAAATGAGAATTTGTAGAAAATGTGACTCTAATTAAGATTTTTTGATTTTGAAAAAGAAAGCGAGGATTTTTTGACTTGCAAAATGTAAGGCCCCTGGTAAAGATAGATAATATTTTGCAAATAAAAGACAGTAAATTTAAATAGTACTATAGTTTATGCTGGTAAACTGAGTGACTATGTTACATATGGTTGTTTAATTAATCATGTTAATTGAATTGCTGGGTAATTCATTAAATAGAGTTGCAAGAAGAGCAACTAGCATGAACATAGTTTTTATGGGAAAAGATTTACAAGAATACTTTTTATATATAATATATATATACTATATATATTAATAGGAAATGACATCTGTCCAGAAAGAGGAAAACCTAACTACCTCTGGGGACAGTTGAGACCGCTACAAAAGAGGTTGCTATGTCTGGTAAGGACCAGATAGCAGGACTCTGTTAGTAACAAAGAGTTTGCAGACAGTTAAAGTTTCTGCAGAAGAGATTGGGGGTGGAAGGTCGCAAAGGACCCTCCTAAGGTTGGGAGGAATACAAGCGTATAGAAAGGTTTGCATTTTCCAGGTATGGAATAATTGAAAAGCCTTGATATTTCATCATTATGTTTTAGTAATTGAAAAACAGAAGCACTCACTGTATGGAATGGTATATGCTTTATCTTTTCGAGATAGTTAAAGTATGAAAAGAAAGAGACAATCACAATATGAAAGGAAAGAGTTAGTTACAGGGCGAAAAGAAAGCCTTCAGTGTCAATAATCATAAACTAGAACAATCTCAGGAGGATATCCGAATCTGTATCAATACAAACTGATAAAGAAAGATAATTTATTAACTGAAAAACACTGAAATCTATTCGTACTCACAGTAATGAAATGAAAATCAAATGATACACGGATGCTATACGACCTTTTAAATAAATCTAGCCTACAGAATCCCGCTAAGAGTATAACTCAACTAAAATAAGACTACTGTGGTT
>APFE031202009.1:2516-14343 GCA_000404065.3 Pinus taeda
CTAGTTCATATTTGAATTTCATGTTCTAGAGATAGAGAATAATTATCTAACCAAACAGTGTAATCTTGGCAGATAAGTAGATAGGTAGAGTAAATAAAAAGGAGCTCAACAGTGTAATCTGAGCTCTTGGATGTAATAAGTGTAGACTTAGGTAGGTTTTCCATGTAAAAGAAAAAGAAGATTGATAAGGGTTTGCCAATGTAAGTGCACCCAAATAAAGAAGAAAAAATGTCAGGATAAAGTAGGTAGGGTAGGTAGATGGTGTTGCAGAATGATACTTGTGATGGATCTTGTTTCTAAATGTGTTAAATTTTATTTTTATCACAAGTGCAAGGCAGACATTACACTTGATGCAGTTCAAGCAAGACAAGGTCAAATAATTAACTTCCATTCACCTTCTTCCCCTAAAGATTTCATTAATTTCCCCTAAAGTATTAAGGTCTTTGAAAATCAAAGGGGCTCAAAGCATTTCTCTTCTCTGACTTTTAGAGGGACCGGACCCTCGGCCCAATGATCTAAGAGCCTAAATACTTAGAAACATCCATTAATCATTCATTTCATTTCATAAAGTTTTTCTAAGTAAAATTCCTACTTTACTTAGGAAAATACATAATATTACCAGAAAAACCCCTTTTTCCCATTTTAGCCTAAGTTTTGATATTTACTTAGTGCTCACTCTCATTTTATTTCATATTAACTTTTAACTATTATTATATAAATCCCGTCTTATTAACCTTTCCTGTATTATTTAACTAAGAAAACCCCGATATTTTATATATCCCACCCCTAGTTGAATACAACCATAATCATTCTTTAGTGAAGGATTAACGAGTTAATTTGTAATTTGTTAAGAGCCTTAATTCCCCGTCGTACTATATGGGATTAATTAACCCTCTAGGCTAATTAATAACCACCCCCGACCAATCGAATTCGCCCAGATATAGTTAAATAATTGTTAATAATACATCGAGCCCGCATACATAAACTCCCGCCATATCCCTAACTCGTCCGCCATCCGATCACTTCCTTTTCATCCAACGGTTGATGATGATATTGCGCCTCCTGGTGACCATGCTTTAACTCGTGATCACAGGCGGTTTTCCAGCCGTACCTCCACCACGCATCACGCAATCCATATGCTCGCTCACCCCTGGCCCAAAATCGCCCACCCTCAAAAGTGGTGCGATACAAACTGCTTACCACCCTCCACATGGCGACAAAACGTCACATCTCGCTTATGTCATCTGCCCTATAAATCCAAAAAGACCCGCCAACCTTAGTTTTGTTTAATAAAATGAACAAAAGGTCATTTTCACTATAAAACGCTGCGACCCGTGCTCCCATGAAAAACGACATCCAAAGTCATCTATTCCAGCTTCTCAACCACCACCTAACCTAAAAATCTATAGCAACACACTCCGCAGCCTGCTATCCCACCTGCTAATTTACTGTTTGCTTCTTTAATTCAATATTTATTCGGTCTACCCTAAAACCCTGTAATTTCAGTTTTCTGTTGGAAATTCTACAAGAAAGAAGCCAAATTCAGTTTTAGTCCAGTCTGAGTTGCCATAAATAGTTCCCAAACCTACTATTTGACTTATTTTCACAAAATTATCCCCAATTCTATCTTTGAATCCACAAGAACCAAAGGTGGAAACCCCTATAGCCTTGAATGTCGCACCCATGAACGCTCCTCACAAAGACTTAGATTATCTACCTCTGGCCGATAAAGATTTTCAGATAAAAGACCTATCTGGTGATAGAAATCATCTTCATGCCTTCTGTAAAGTTAGAGATAGTTATATGAATAAATCTGACATTTTTGGACTATGGGAGTCTAACCTTCCCATGTATTTTCTCCCCTCAGCTCATGTTTTCCTAAAGATAATTCATCATTGCTATGCTAATTATGATCCCATCCAGAGAGTTGTTATGTCCCCATTCCAAACTATTCTTTTTTGAATAACTACTCAATCCATGAATGAAATGATACAATTACACTCCACTCAGCCCCTTGCTCCTCTTTCCATGGGGTACTTACTTGAAAAATCCCCTCTATTATTTCAATCAGAAATAAACTGTATTACTCAAACCTTCATGTTACCAAACTACCAACCCAAAGGTCCACGTCCTTATCTGTAGACTTTCTTCACTGAAACTGGAAGAATCATTTTTGATATGATATACCTGATAATGGGATTTAACTCCAGTGAATATGTTGATCATATTACCCTAGTGTTACTATAAATTTTCACTCTAGGACAACCCCCTACTATCAGATATGACTATGCTTCCTATATAGCCAACAGAATCCATGACCAGTTCCTGAATTTGGAAAGGGAAGGAGTTTTCAAATATACCTCTTTCATATACCATCTCATGTTATACTATCAGTCAATAACTTTCCATTCCCTGTCAAGAAACTGGACATCAGAGGAAATCTTAGATCTCTCATCTTTTGGAGTTCAATCTTTCATAATACCCTTGAGTCCCCTTACATTTATAATGAGTTATTTGACTTATTTGTACATCCAGCAACCACTCTGTTGATAGGAGTTTCCCATCCTAGGATCAGTGGTGACATGAAGAAGATTCTCCAGCTCTCTAAGCAATACAGGATAGGTGACTAGTACCTATACAAAAATCACACAGAAATCAGGATTAATGGGTGTGAACTTTGCCCTTTTAATTTATCCAAGTATGTTTCCATGAGATTGTTTGCCTTGGAGTATTTCAGGAAAATCATAAATGTAGACTTAGTCTATTTTTGTGCTACCAAGAAGAAAGTTCAACTAAGAATAAAGAACTAGCTAGGCCCTTATGTCATCAACTCTAGGGATGCATGGCAAGAAGCTGAGAAAATTTTAGAAGACCACCTTGGATTACGAAAGAGTTTTTGGTGGGTGCCATTTGACCCAAATAGTTTTATCTGTGATAGAAGAATAAAGAACAGGATGTAACCTTATATACATCATAGAATCCTAGAAATTGAGCAGTTTTCCAACTTGGATGAATGGGTAGAAGGGACCCTAATAGAAGATGTTAGTGAGCAGGAAAACATGGAAAATGCTATGAAGGATATTGAGAAAACCCTTGATTTGGATTCTTTTGGACAGGTACCATTCAAGCTATTTCAACAATCAGCAATTAGTGCATCCACTGCTAGAACTTCTCAATAGCCTCCACAGGAAGTTAATATACCAACCAAAAGAACATACAAAGGCAAAGAAAAAAAAACCGTAGAATTGTCTACAATGACATATCATACTAGAATTTCCAAAGAACAGGGTCAAGTGCCAACTCCTCTAGCTCAAATCAAAATAGCGGAAAGCCCAATGTTGCAAACTCCTCTAAACGAGGAAAGAAATAAGAAGAGGGACAAGGAAACCACCACCTCCACCAGTTGACTTACATGACAACCTAAAGCAAAGAGGCAAAGACTGAACCCTCTGTCAGAAGAGGAAATAATTGAAGAAACTGTAGATAGCTAGAGAGAAGAAAGAGCTAGCCAACAAACTTTTACAATGGGAGGAACATTCACTAGTTCATAGATGTAAGAGTTAGAAAGACAACATAGTGTAGAATTGTCATCCCTTAGACCAAAAATTAAACAGACCTCAGATATCAAGAAGACATTTATAGAAATAAAGGCCAAGAATGACCCAGTAAGGATTCAAATGTACAATCAATATTTAAAAATTTCCCCCACAAATCAATAAAGACTAATTTCAGCCTATGACATTAAAGAAGGAAAGATGATAATGAGTTACTTCAAACTGAAGGTGCAACAACCTCAGTCAACATCAGATTACATCAGAACAAACTTGGAGGTATTTGCTAAAGATATTCATCCTATGGACCAGATTGAACTTTACAAGCAGACTGGGGAAATGGTCTATTCCACATTGGCTAGCAAAGAAATGATGGCCCACCAGCTACAAAACTCCTTGGACAACACAACTACTCAACTACATTTAGAGAAAGCCTATTCTCTTTCCAAGGATAACATAATCAAATCATTAGAAGAAATCATCATTGGACTAGGACATGATCCCAAAGATGCTAAAGACATAGAAGCACTAATCAAGAAGAAAGAAGAAGACATTGCTGCCCTGAGGAAAAAGTTAAAGCTACCTCTGTCAAGGCACCCACAAACTGCTGAGGTTATTAAACAGAAATCTGAAGAAGAGATGATGGACCTACTCTTGAAACTAATTGAAAGATTAAATGATATAGAGCAGACATTATAAAATGCAGTAAAGGAAAAGTAGGGAGAGTCGACCTCTCAGCCTCCTGATGTAATCCCATAGTCTCAACAGCAGTCCCTTCCACACTTGGAACAACATTAACTCCAAAAGTCCCAGCAAGCACAGCAAAAGTGGTCACAGGTACAGTTACACCAGGAACAGAACCAGGCAGTAGTGCTAATATGAGCACAAAAGAGTTGATAAAAGCCATGGAAGACATGAGAATACAAGTCTCAGAATTAAAATAGGTAAAAGAGCAATTGGCTAAGGCAGAAAGACATTATAATATTTCTAAAATAAGTGTTGTGGAAAAAACAAGGGAGATTAAAGCCTTAGAAAGTAAAGTGAAAACATTATAACAAGAGCTCACTTTTGACAAGCCCCTGGCAAAAATCAAGAAAATATTTTGGGCCAGCATCACTCAATCTATTAATGATGTGTGGCCATCTATCCAAGTGATCTATGAACAGATTGATTTAGTGAAAGCAGCACAGAGAGAAATTCAAAAGACAAGAGCTTTGTTAGGACAGATGCCAGATGAGGCCAACCAGCTTATACACTTTTTGAACAACAAAACTAAGGAACAACTGGAAGAACTTGGCATAGCTGATAGGACAGATACTATTTTAGAAATCAAAAGGGTGCTAACCAAGAGAACTTTGATGCAGAATCTAGAAATAAGATGCCAAGATATGTAGGTGGAAATTAATTCTTTTATGGAGAAGTTCACAGTTTTGCAGAATAGAGAGCTACCAAGTCCTTTGGTCATTAATGACAGGTTAATGAAGCATATTGATTATGTAAACAAGTTGAATAAGTATGCTGGCAATCAAGATAGTTCATCAACAAGTGCATCAGGAATAAAAGCACTCCCCACAGGTCGAGTTCTCTATGACAACTTAGAGAACTTATTCTATATTGAGCATGAGGTAAAGCACTTATTCACAATCCAGCCTAATTTTTTCAGATATACAGAAACTGATGAGACTCAGAGGAAACTTCAGAAGCACAAATTGCTAGAGCAAAAATGGTGGGAAGACATGTTAGAAATTTTGTAAATTTTATCTTAGGTAAATGTAAATTTTGGGCTATTTACCATAGTAAGATGAACAAAGGTGAACAGGGATCAAAACAGGTCGAAGTGTGTCAGAACAAGTAAAGAGTATCATTTAAAGCAGGGAAGCCAACACGAAATTACTAAAGAAGATAGCAGCAAGCCAAATAAAAGGGCCTGCCTCCAGCACACTCAACACAAATAGGAACAGCACAACATCAGTGTAACTTTCTCCTATCTTCGAGACTAGTTGTCTCTATTTTATTGTAAAAAATGATTAGTCATCACTATAATATATCTCACTATGTTATGAGATATTTTGTGTAAAATATTTTGTATAAATATTCCCTCAATTGGAGTATTGGTGGTGGATTCATATACATTGTTGTAATATTGGTTTTTTGGAATAAAGTGCTGATTGGATTAAATTTTTGTATGGCTTGCTGGATAAAGAATTGAGACAAATGACTTTCCATAGATTTCTTGAATCAAACACCGGATCAATAATTCATCTATACCTTGTGTTTTAAAAAGTTTTCCTTGTTTATTATATCATCTCTATTCATATCTGAATGATAAACAAAAAGGAGTAATTCGGAATATGCTTGATTGCACTCTGCCTTCAAAAGTTATTATTCTCTATGTTTTCTTCTGAATTAGAATAAACAATGAAACCTTGACTGCTCCTATTTTCTTTGATTATTACTTAAAGAATACTTAACTGCTCCTTATTAGTAATCAATTCAAGTTCCCTTTTTTGAATAGGTTGAAGGATTCTTAACTCCTCTTCACCCATTTTGAAACCATTCCATTTATTTCAAATCTTTGTTTGTTCTCTGTTTGACCATCTTGCTATGTAAAACCATCCTTTGTTAAGAAACCAAGTCCAGCTAAGCCATCTTTCCTGACTCCATTAGCCCGATGGCCTAAACTACTCAGTCTTACCCCTTTCCTATTGAATCTCACCACCCAAACTCAAACAAAATTCCTAAACTTCATAACTAGCCTAATACCTTTCAAAAAACAAAGCTAAAACTTAAAGAGAGAGCCCTCTTTCGATGCAAATTTTCTAGAATCTGTATCTAAAATATTGGTTTGTGGTTACCTCGACCTCCTTTCCCTTTCTTACAACTTTTTGGAAAACCTGAGTGATAACATAGTGGCAACTCCACTAGGGACCTAAATAATTTGTTTGTTACTATTGTCTACTTTCTAAGTTACAGACGGATCCTGAAGTTAGCCAGGTAGCCTTTGAAATGCTTTTGCTTTGTAATTGTAGAAGTAAATGGATGTTGCTTTAGTCCATCTTCAGTCTAGCTTATAGATTGGACATTTGGTTTCAAATACTTGATCAGTTCCTCTTTTCAAATAAGTCTTTAAGAAATTTCAACACCCATATCTAAAAGCTTCTTAAAGAGATTGTTAAAGTTGTATTATCAAAACCATTTAGAGAAAAACCGAAATATATACGTAGAAACCTGGCTTCAGAAGGGATTTGTTACTCTAGATCTAATCCTAATCTAAATCCACCATTTGTGTTTGAAAATCCTAATCTAATTCCTAGGATTCCTAGGAGGCAGGAGAGCTAAGACAGTTATGCTAGTTCTCGACCTTTATACAGATCAAGATCTTGTCCTGTGAAGTGGATTTACCTTGAGAATGAACCTTTTGATGAGTGGTTTGAGACCTCTTTATTTGTAACCTTTTTAGAATCTGGGTTAGCCCACACAGTTCATGATCCCCTTTTGATTGAAGATTTACAACTTGAAGTTGTAACTTCACACCTTGACAGACATTTGCATAACTCCATTTAGTCAAAGCTTACCTCTGAAGGAACACCAAACCTTTCTGTGATCACTACAGTCTCTCCAATTTCATCATCAACACCTTAGATTTCCTAACCTCAAGATACCCCTTCCACCCCTCCATCTACAACTCACATTCCCATTTTCATCCCTACCACACCAGTTGTCACATCTATTCCTACAATCATGGTAAACAGATATACTCCTCTGTACTTACTTGCCAACCCGAGGGCTATGCTCCAAGGCTATTAGAGTAAGATTACTCCATTTGATGGCACTGGCACTTACACAGCTCAACGACACACCAAGAAAATGATCGACTATTTTGAAATATATGAGGTTGATGTTGATGATGTTAGAATGAGAGTATTTGTACAAAGTTTGACTGGAAATGTTAGGATTTGGTTTAGAGCCCTCCCTGCAAATAGTACCAATGAACTACAAGCTCTATATCAGACATTCTTGAACATACGGGAAAAAAAGAAAGATCCACTCCACATTTTATCAGAATATGAAAACCTGAAAAGAGGCACCCAAGAAACTGTCCAAGATTACTGCACCAGGTTTAATAATGTTTATAATGTTATCCCTCAAAATCTTAGACCTCCTCTAGATTTGGCATTGATCAAATTCCCTAATGGATTTGATTTTGATATGGCATACCAACTTAGGGAAAGAGCTCCTTGAATCTTAGAAGAGATGCAATGTATAGCTCTCAGTGTTGAAGCCAACCTGATATCTAAAGGAGCAAGAGCCAGAGCTGAAAGGAAGACATCTTTTAAAGAAGAACCTTCTACCTTTGAATATAAATTAGATGCTATTATTAAAGGAATGGATAGGCTTGGAGATAGAGTAGAAACAATCAAGAGAAAATCCCCTTGGGATAGTCAACCAAGCAACACTAGTAGAAATCCAAATTTCAGGAAGAATCAAAATCCTAATACTGGAAAAACTGGACTTGACCAAAACATTAGGCCCCCATTCCAGGAATATTATGTTGAAGCCTCAACTTCCGATGAACCAACAGAATACACTCAAATTAATTTGATGGGACTCAACAGTGAACAACAAGTTTCAAGAAGCTCATATGCTTAAATAATTCCAAACTCAGTCAGGTGAATCATTTGACTTTAGAGAGGGATATGATACAACTATTTATGAAGTCCACAAATAATACAATCAGAGGAGAAGAAGAATAGATGTTCCTGAAACCAACATACAGAAAGATACCAAACAACCCAACAAAGGTAAGATCAATACCACCCTTGTACATATTCTTTCTAGAACAAATCCCAATCCAAATAACCTAATTATTGAGGATGTATCCAATAATCAACCACATAATAGACAATCTTCCATTTCTATTACTCCTAAAGGAAACGTAGAAGAAATTATAGAAGTTGATTTGGAAACAACTTTAGCTCACAACCCCACTCCTTAAAAGGAGAGAAACACAGAAAATATAGCAGAAAGAGAGAATGCAACTATCCGAAATACAAAAAATCAAACTGAAAAACCTTTTATTCTTGAGACTGAAGTAGGAAAATTAAAAATAGTTGTTCCATTGTCAGAAGTAGCTAAACATGATGTCTACAGACGTCAAATCGGTAGATCACTTCAAATTTCTGCAAATGAAGATTCAGTAAATGTTTTTTATGACAGCCTGAATTGATTTTTGGCTCTAAGGTAAATGGAAAATCAGTAGATGGAGGATTTTCTCCTTTTTATGTAAGTTTGAACATACATGATAAAATACTTCATAATCCCATGTTTGATTTTGGTGTTTCTCATAACTTAATGCCTAAATCTGTAATGGAGAAATTGGACCTAGACATCACCAGGACATATAAAGACCTCTTCTCTTTGATTCAAGTTAGGTCAAATGTCTAGGATTGATCAAAGACTTATGTGTATCACTAGTTCAATACCCTACCAAAACCATCTTAATGGACATAGTAGTAGCTGATATTCCACCAAAGTATGGTATGTTATTGACTAGATCTTGGAGTGCAAAGCTTCAAGGGTCTCTACAGTTGGACATGTCTTATGCTACTATTTCAGTATTTGGTCAACCTAAGAAACTGTACAGATAAACTTTAATGAAATATGTGGTAAGTTGCGAGGAAAAACCTCAAAATTTCCCTATCTACTCCATTCACTCTGACATGGATTATTTCATTCTTTACAATGTTGAAATTGATCCTTCAATTGAAGTAAAAGTTTTAGAAGTTGAACAAGAAGAAATTACAAATGAAAGTCTAGTGTTCTAATTTAGGAAATTTCTGAGAACAATGATACATCAGATACTCAAAAGGAACCAGAAGAAACTAAAAAAACCAGATCTTCCTATTAAACAAATTCCCGAGACTCCTGACACTAACTATGAACATGAGATCCTTTGCTACTTAGAATTTGATGGTTCAGTTAACAAATTAGGAGCAGGAGTAGGAATTTGGATGCACAATCTTGAAAATGATCATGCTGAAGGCCATGCCTACAGATTAAACTTTAAATGCACAAATAATATGGCTGAATATGAAGCTCTATTGCTAGGTCTTAAACTGGTCAAAATTTTAGGGGCAATTAGGGTATCAGTCCTAGGAGATTCTAATTTAATCATTCAATAGATAAAGGGAAGTTTCTCACAAATGATCCCAGATTAAGATCTTACAGAGGAATAGTAATTGAAATTCTCAATACATTTCTAGAAACTCAGCTTGCCAAAATCCTAAGAAAACACAATTTGCAGCTCATAGCCTGGCAATGTTTACCAGCACCTATAAATTACCATTTGAACCTAATCATCAGTTCACAGCTAATATTAGACACAGACCAACCATACCTGACAATGTAAAGAACTGGCAAGTTTTTGATAATGATATTCAGATTAACAATTTCTTAACCCTAGAGGAAGAGTTTTCTAGCACTAATATAGATATAGATACTGTTAGTGAGTTAAATCAAATAAATCAGATAGAAACAAACATTTTAGCAGAAAGTACAACTCAAATGCTCCATCCAACAAAATTTACCAATAAAGAAATGCAAGACTTCAAAGAAATGGACATTGATGAAATTATTGAAGGAAAATATGAAATTATTAATTTGAAAGATAATCAGTTCCCTAAAGGATTAACTCCTTTGGAAGATCTCTTTGATTTTAATGATATCCCAAAGAAACCCAAGATGGAACCTCTAAAAGCAGACATTGAAGACTATAACTTGGGAACTGAAGAAAATCGGAAAATGGTAAAATTATCCAAATCTTTGCCCCCTGATCAAAAACTCAAATAGGTTGAGTTAATGAGAGAATTCCGAGATGTCTTTGCCTGGAGCTATGAAGACCTGAAATCTTATGATACCTCTATAATTCAACACACAATACCTCTAAAGGAAAATAAAAAACCATTTAAATAAAAGCTCAGAAGAATTAACCCTATGCTGCTTCCTTTAATTGAAAAAGAAATCAAATGAATGTATGAAGCAGGGATAATTGCTTCTATCAGGTTTTCAGAGTGGGTATCTAATTTAGTACCTACTAGGAAAAAGACTGGATAAATTAGGCTATGTGTTGATTTAAGAAATGTAAATAAGGTTTCTTTGAAGGACAATTACCCTTTACCTAAGATGGATCATATTTTACAAAGGGTGGTAGGTGCTTTTAGGATTTCACTTTTGGATGGGTTCTCAGGCTATAACCAGATTCTGGTTCATCTTGATGACTAGGAAAAAACTGCTTTTACAACACCATGGGGAACATTCAAGTATGTTAAAATTCCATTTGGACTTAAGAATGCAGGGACAACTTTCCAATGAGAAATGGACATAGCTTTTTCAAAAGAAATTCATGATTTCTTGGTTATATATCTAGATGACCTGACTATTTTTCTAAATCAGATCAGCAACATTTGGATCATCTGAAACAAGTACTCTTAAAATGCAGATAATATGGCATTTCTCTAAATCCTAAAAAGTTCCTATTTGGTCTAGAAGAAGGCAAACTCTTGGGCCATATCATCTCCAAAGATGGCATTAGAATTGATCCTGCTAGAGTAGAAGCCATTCCGTAGATACCTCACCCCAGAAACATCAAAGAACTTCAAGCTTTCCTGGGAAAGATTAACTTTTTAAGAATATTTATATCTAACTTAGTTGAATTAATTAGATTGTTGAATAATATGTTGAAAAAGTATTCAAAGGTTAAATGGACAGTAGAAACCAAACAAGCATTTGAAGAAATTAAAATGGCTTTGACTAGAACACCGGTCTTGACAAGTCCAAAGTTTGATAGAGACTTTATAATATTTTCATTTGCATCAGAACACACAGTTGTTTTGCTACAAAAAGATGATCATGGATGTGAGAAACCCATAGCTTTTTTTAATAAAGCACTTAGGGATGCACCATTAAAGTACAAAATCATGGAAAAACAAGCTTATTCACTTGTGAAAGCTATTAAAGACTTTAGAGTCTACATATTGTACTCCCATGTAATAGCCTATGTGCCAAATGCTGTTGTTAAAGACATCTTAACCCAGGATGGAATTGAAGGCAAACGAGGTAAATGGATTGCTACTATATTGGAATATGATATTGAAATAAAACCCACAAAGTTTATAAAAAGAAAGGGATTGGCCAAACAAATGACTGAAACAAATTTCCAAGCCCTGGATATTAATGAACTAGATAATGAATAGGAGATGATGAATCCACAAATCAGC
>APFE031202010.1:2044-19486 GCA_000404065.3 Pinus taeda
CATGTCTATGGATTGCAGGTTGCTGTTTATGGATGATTGATCAAGTTGAAAAAATAGATGGACTTCTATTTTTGATGAAAGTGTGAGTGATCACAGTGTGAGTGATCAAGTCTATTTTTAGACTGGCTGTCAAAAATAAAAAAGTCAAATATTATTATCTCACAATAATATTTGGACTATAAACTTAATCTTATTCTCTTGGAGCACTTCAGTTTGAGCTACAAAGGTGGCACATGCAGCTGTCAGAAGGAAATATGCTTTTCTTATGAGTCAGTTGAGTTGTTGCATGCATGACTTCAGTTAGAACTTAATCAGTTGAGTTTGGTGGAGTTGATGGAGTTGTGTTCAGTTTAGCATTGTTAAACTGGTTGTATTTAGTCTAACTGGCAAATAGACTAGAGATGAGTTGGGTGAATTAGTTATTAATTAATTCACAAGTTATTAACTCATAATACAACTAATGAATACATCAGTTAACTCAGTTGCATGTCAGTGCATGTTCAGTTCAACAGGGACAAGTGGTAGAGAATCAAATTGCTATCAGTTGTGACTATAGTTGTGCACCAGATCTTGCACAATCAAGGGATTGAGTATGCCAATGAGTTTGCCCACGTATTTGCCCACATTTTAGCTTATGCTCACGTCCACAAAGCGTGAGTGACTATTTTGCAGGTGAAAAAACGAGTTTGGTGAGCCATTCTCATCAGTTCTTGAGCAGGTATTGAGCAGTGGAGGCAGGAAAGCAGTGAAGAGATTTGGAGATCAGATCTGAGCTGTATTGTGTGTAACAGAGGTGGAGATACTTGTGAGAAGTATTATGCTGTGTAATGTTACATGACTCAATCATTAATATACAGATAGTTGGGGTTTTTAGCGAGATGATTTCCCTGGGATAAATACTGTGTTAATGTGTGAATGCTCTTGATGTTTTATTGTTATTGATGCTGCTATATTGATGATCAACATAGAGGAGCTTATGTATTGTGTATTTTTTCTGCAATAGTACATGATCAGGATAATCTCCATTGAATATGTGTTAAATTATTCAAAATTTCTACAATGTACAAGGCTTGTTGACTAATACTTTTGGTTATAGTGCTAGAATGTTTGAGTATTAGAAAATTCATCTAAATAAAGAGCAAGTTAGACACTTAAACATTACCAAAAAATAGTTAATTGCCTATTGACTTTAATACCTATCTATAACCATTAGTCAATATGAAATCCATTTGTATGAATTGGAACAATTTTTAGAAATTTTTAACCTTCAAATAGATAGGTGGTTAATGGTATTTAAATATCCATGTAATAATATGGAGATTCCTTTGTATTTCCTTAGGAAATTATATGCAGAGTTATTTTTAGGTATCCATGTTAACTACTTTAGCATTGGATAATTCCAAGGGGTGGGTCAAGGGTCTACATAGGATAGAGAGAATCTTAGGAATTGCCTAGCATTGGTACTCATCCTCCTAGGTAAATACCTAAGCCCCCTATGCAACATAATCCATTAGGTGAGAGTATTATCTAAACATAGATAGATATAGCCACTTTGACTCACAATCTAGTGCAATAAAGTAGTTTTATATTCTTATCCCATGAGGATTGAGCCAAAGATGATCTTGCGGGGAAGGATTGGACCCTCATCCCCTACAATAGAGTTTGGCTAGGAGAGGTTGCATGTAGCATCACATGAACCCCACAAATGTTGGAGCTATGGGGAGACTTGTTATGGGCCGATGGAGGCTAGAATACATGAGATTTATATGGAGGAGGTTAGTAACTTTACCACCTCTATCTTCTTCATTGTGTGTGTGTTTTCTTTCTATATCTAATTATATGTTTTTTGAATTTACTACACCTTGAGAGCACACCCTCGACCTCAGTAGATGAATTAACATTAGTTTATGTCATTGATGCAATAGTACTTATGACATCTTCATTTGGTTTACTAGGCACTTAGGTATGATGAATGAAAATGATCCATCCTTTGAAAAAATCATATGTTTCTACTCAATATTATAGATGGTTTTAGTTCAAATGTACTTTTGATTTAAGTATATAATCATTAAATTCATTTAACGTTTCTACAAGTTGTGGTTTCAATTGACAAGGAACCATGTCCACTTGGGATGGACATATCATCCCTTCCCATGTATCATTTATCAAATTAAATTATGTTTAAATGTGAATTTTGGATAATTAATTAAAAAAAATATAAATGTTTATGTAGGTTGACACATTGTATTATAGGTCTACAATATCACCCTTATACCTGTCATTGCCACCCAATATCTACCCATCATTTTTCCCATGCTATAGGTAAAATATGAAATTTGGACACCTTTCCCTAGGTCTTGGGATACCGCTTTCCCCTGCTAGGGTAATTATATACTTGGTACAACCCATGGAGGTTTATCACTTCCCACCTTTTACATCCCATCCGTCCACAGTAGTTGCATCCATACACCATCCACTAGCCTCCTTTATGGTAGAAAGCACTATTTCAACTACCATGGTTTCTCCACCTAATCTAGCATGCACACCCTTGAACACCATCTCATGATGATAGTATACTGGATACAACAATGAATGTTGCATATCAATAGTTTATGAAAATGATTGCTCCACCTGCTAGTGAATCACTATCGTTGCATGAGACATCCACGATGAGATCATTCATTAGTAATTTTTTTTATGTATAATGAATAAATTTTATTTTAGATTTTTTGTTTAAATTTCATGCTTTGATTCTTGTAAGTATTTTAGGGTGGCATAGAAAAGAGATTATTGTTATGAATGAGGGTATACCTCTTGCGACTAATACCATTGAATACGATGATTTTTCTTGGCTTAAATAAAACTTATTATTTTGTAAGTATGGTAACTCATTGTGCAAAAGAACTTATGAGAATATTGTTTCTTTGTGTAGTTTGTGGAGGGACAAACAACACCCAGATAGAAAAAATCAAGCTCCTTTTTCTACTAAGAGGAGAAGCATTAACTTTTTAATGCTCCCTCCCACCCCCTTGGACTTTTGAAGCCTGGAAGGAGGTGTTACCTTCAATTAACCCAACCTACATGGTCTCATTATGAATATGGGATTGCAAAATTCCTTCCCACCCAAAGTGTTTGAAACTTACTTTGGATAACACCATCACTTTCATCTCATTGAAATCTTTCCAGTGATATAAACTTCATCTCATTTCAACCTCTAGATTGGAAGTTATGCCCATTTAAATTTCAGACCACATAAGCCTGGCCACATCATTAGAGATTTTCCATGTGGTATCCACATGGAATTGTTTCCTCATCTAAAGCCTGTCATAACACCCACAACGTCATAGTGTCTTAGAATCACTTCCTTAGAATAAAACTCCATTGAAACCTCCACAACACACCACACTTTATTCATGTCATTTGATAGGGATGATCATCATCCCACAACTTTTGTTTACCGCATGTCCATAATAGAAATTCACCCCAAACACCTCCACGATCTAGAGCTCCAGGTGATGTGTCTTCTAGCCATGTCTACCACCTTGTTAGCACCACATAAAACCACCACTCTAGGTGTAAACATAACCCAACACCTGTCGCAACTGCTTCAATATCATCCATCTGATGGAAAAAATACAGATCATTAAATGCATCTGATTTCTCTTAACAAGTTAAAATTTGATCATTTTTCTGTACAATGTAAACTACAACCATTTCTTTGATTAATTTAAAAGCATCAGATCATATCGAGTAATAGTTGAGGCATTAATGCACATCCATGTTTGATCTCAATACAAAATTTAAAAATGTTAGATCAATAAGAAATACAAGATACCTTTGCATACCTGAGCTCCATAGTGACAAGGTTCCCAACCACATATGCCACCACGTGAGTATCTCATGAAAACCCCATTCTAGGTGGCTCCACTCACAACGACGAAAAGTCACTTATTTTCATGTTAGCATAGGCCTCCACATCTCCCACTTCTACCACATCTTGTTAAAATAGTACTAACATTAGGTTGACATCCTCTTGCCACATTATATTTGATAATGGTGCCACGTATCATCCTAGAAAAGAAAACTTTTCCATACTAAAAATCCATTTTTGTTTGCCATGTGTCACACTAATGGCATACCACATTAGCAACCCTACCATGCAACAAATACATGTCATCAGTGCCCCACATGGCCTCCGCCACCTCAACTTAAAACATGGGTCCCACGGGTCCTGAACCTCCCTACAAATCAATGTTTTCCCATTATGATCATATATTGTCCACTCGTGACCTTTCAAATTATTCAAGCTCCACCTTTATGTTTCCCTGCGATATAAAAATATTCATCCCTGGGATATACTTATCTCTGTCTCCAGAACATACAAATCCCTATCCCCTGATACATGCATATTACTATCTACAAATATCAAGGATTCCCATCCTATAGAGCCATATCTTCATCTCCCAGAACATTTATATTCATGCTAACAAATGTTAAGGTTTCTCATCCCCTAGAGTCGTATCTCCATCTCTTGGGACATATATATACTCATTTACTAATAGGAATGATTTCTCATTTCACTCCTAGTGCCTTCTATTGACCGTGCCAACCTCCATCGAAGTGTTATGGCATCTTGGTGCAACACAACATGAAAAATCCATATTAGTTAACGATAACTTTCCTATCCCACGCTCCCATCAAATACGTGCCAATCTTCCATAAATTCCTTAGAGCGAACCTAATGTATTATGAATTATCACTTAAGAGAGGTCAATAAGTGACAAGTTTAACTAAGAGATTAGCATTAAATCTCTTGGTTAAGTAAATTCCTCTTTCCTTATGTAATTTCCCTAGTTCGCTTTAAAAAATTAAAGAGGCTTTCACAACCCCAAATAAAATTTTGGCCTTGCAACACAGACTTCCTCTAGGTTGAAGTCTTTATTTAAATATAAACACTTTAAACACCATTCATAACCATGATTTGTGTAATAGGGCTATCAAATTCCTACCATTAGATCAATCCAAACTTAGCATTATTAAAAGAATACAGGGCATTGGACACATTCAAATACATGGAATGGATTTATCAATCAAGCCTACATTCATGCAATGCAACAAGCTCATTCATATTGTTATGCCATTGTCATATTAGTAACATCATTTGAAACCACACAATTAGATCCAATAGGTTCCATCAGACCATGAAAATCACATATATTGCAATCATTCTCCTAAGTGCATCAATATGATCATGGAAACAACTTTGCTCTTTTAAACATTTTAGCAAGCACATAGCCCTTCAAGCAACTCATAACCCATAACAAGTTAATTGAGACATATCAAATGACAATGCACATTCACAAATATATATATATAACTCTATGAGTCATTAAAAAAATAGTAGTTGATAGATCCATAAAATTATCTTGACCATGAAGTCATATGAAGGTAATAACTCGTTGTGATTACACACAGATATTAACAACCTCTTTGAGGTAGAACAATCCATACACATAGTACACAAATTTAACTACTAATGAGGTTACTGACAAACATGCTTAGATAATATATCAGGAATTCTTACATAAACATTACATGGATACTCAATAGTCATCCACAATATACATGAATGTATACTTACTTATATGGTTAATTTGAATGGTTGACAACTAGAGGAGGGACTTCAACTCTCCATCCAATTGTAGGCTAGTTTCAGTGCAATATTTCTTATAGCTAACCACCCCCGATCTAGATTTAGAGTCTAAGGAGTTAAGTGTTCAAGGTTATTCACACCAATGATTTAGTTAATCAGAACATCAAGAGGAGGAGTCCATTATCTAGGTGATTTATCGACTGATCCTAGGAAGTAAGTACCCTAGTGGCTCACTCTATCTCTTATAAATCAATTTTAGGGATTCAACCATATTTCAAGGAAGTTTCTCTTAGTCTAGGAGCCTAATCTTACTTTTTTGGTGGTTTCTTAGCCCTAAGGCAAGCACCTAGTGAGTCACTATCTCCCCTTAGCCTCCTCAACTAAGTCCAACACCAAGACACTCCCTCGTTCACACTAGAATACCAAGAACAAAATGCATTCTCAATCACACCAAAAGGGTTCTCTACAAAATAGTTAATCCTCATCATTATTTCATTGCTCCTACAATGCCCCCTTATTTCACCATTCTCCTTCTCATGTGATGGCCCCTACACTCCCCTCTACTCACATCATGGGGAAAAGCAATCAATCATGGGCATTCCCTTCCCCAATCACTCCTTTCCAATGTTTTCACACCAAGATCATTTTCATTGATGCTAATCATACCTTCTCCACCACTCTCCCCTTCATTTTCCTTCCATCCCTTCTTCTTGCATGTTGACTTACTTAACACGTCCGACAAGATAGGGACAATATGGGCCCATCCCTTACTCAAGTGGTCCATACATCCTTCAATGCAAGCACCAACAAGGCCATAAATACAAAAAGGAGATAAGTGGAGAATAAATGAAGTGGCCTTGTTCTACACTCAGCACAAGCAACCGTTCCTCCTTAGTCTTTAAATCTGTGCCCACTCCTCCATCCTAGTCATTATTAACATTTTCTCATTATTTGCATGAATTACCATTCATAATGGAATTTTCATGAGGGTTAGCAAAAATGGCTAGCACAAACACCATCCCTTTAAAGGAAAATTATCCTCGGTGTTCTTCTACATAGAACAAAAAATTAAACAATGATATTTATATGTACACAACTCCTTTTACATTTACTTACAAAGTAACCAAAACTGGGTAAGATCATTCTCATATAATTAGGAAATTCCCAAATGGAATCATCTGGTCCAAATTGCTTCCATTTCATCTTGACCTACTTGATTACTTGATTCTTGAGCATGATGTATCCCAATGTCCATCCATGTCGTCCATTATTCTTAGTGCTTCTTCAAGGAACAATTTGGCTTATTAATTCATGGGACATACCCAATGCATTTTTCTGAATTAGTGTGCACATGATTTTGTGAAACCAAATCACCTTCAAATTATAGCATCCCCTTCTCTTCCTTATCAGTCCCTCAGACAATCTATTTCCTCTTCCATTTAGTCGTTCACCTTCCATGTTCAGGAATCCCCTTGTCTGCTTCCTAAGTCTCCTAGGAAATCCATCCCTCGACAAGGATTCATTGCACAAGAATAATCTTCACAATGAAGGCATACCCCCACCTTACCTTAATAACACAACACATGTGACATGGAATGCCTCGTGGCGATGAACAAATCTCACAAGGTTCAAGTGTCACCACAATGGCCTATTTCCTAAAGCCTTCAAATCCATTATGTTCTTGTAGCATACTCTAATTTAAGTTGAGATTGTTTTCTTGTAGTCGACCTCGCATATTCACACTAGAAACTTATGTAGTTCTCCTAGATCATAAGCACATGAGTCCTATGAGATTCATCATTTAAATCAAATTAAACCATACTTTCATTAGAAAATTATTTATGAGGTTAATCATAAAATTTTAATTTAATTCAAATTACATCTTTAACAAAGAAATTATTCAACTGGTAATTAACATGTATCTCTTTAGTTATACTTTGCTTCCTTGACCTTGCAAGAACTGAGTAGTTTTTCAGACTTGGCAAGCCCTCAATGGTGTGTATGCTCCACAGGTCCACATATTTCTTAGCTCTATATTTAATTCTAGTTCACTAAGTGGTTCTCAGATGAAGAAATCGCCCAATGAAAATCACAATGATCCACACAGTGTTTTCATATAGCTCCAAATACGCTTCATCATGCTCACATCCCAGTGAGTATGGACATATTTCTTCTCCCACCAGCTACTCACTTTTACAAGACAAACATACCTCCATCTAGAGAATTATACCTAACCAAGGTTTTCCTGCATGGACCTCCATTAGCTACTCACCTATCCAGGCCCAGAAAATGCCCATTCTGAGCAGTTTAGCTATCACAAAACTTTCATGCATGTAGTAGTCATTAGATTCCTACAACCTAGTATCCATCTAACATGTTATAATGACATGTGCATAGAGTCTTATAGCCAAGTACCCATCTCGCATGAGCCATTACACAACTCATGGAGTCTCATATTCAAGGTACCAACTTTGACTTGCTCCCATGAGATAATCATAGTGCCGTAGACCGCAATTCCTTTACATTGTTCTTCTTCTTGAGCTCCCATCTCCATCAAGCCACCTATGTCACAACATTTAGTTTCCAAAGAGATATACTCTAAAGTTCAAACCAAAAATTTTAATTTCTCAAATCTTGATTCATCCAAAAGCCTAACCTCATCAGCATGAGATTTTTAGTCATGTCATTGGCATCATTTTTTAGTGTTGTTGATCTATCATGGGGGATTTGGTTTCACACACCATTCCAAAAATTTTCCTGCAACCTTATCTTTAAATCATCTAACACTTTTACATTGTTTACACACACACACACACAATTGCATACATTCACAATAGTTTGAAGTGACTTTAGAATTATTACTCTCATGATAATTCTATCACTCCAACTAAATTTAAAATAAATTGAAGTGATATTTTCATGGAACTGTACACATGAATCAAAATTATTCCATGAATTAGAAATGATAAAATCATATTTATAAATTTGTTAGCATTTTAAATATTAGTTCCAATCATTAGATATTACAAAAGCCATTGCAATATTTCATACCAAAGGATCCCCACCTGCACCATACCACTTCTTGATATCCATGAAAATCATGCATTAATTTGAGATAATGGTATTCAAATTCAGCTAAAGGAATTCTTGTCCAACTCCTTTCCTTTACCCCCTTTTACCTTGGCTTGTTGCTTCGTTATTTACTTGGATGTCATTACCAATGCTTTTAGCCGCGGCCTTTTGGTGCATCCAACTTGTTGATGGTATTTCTATTATTTCAATACTCAATATTTCATTCAATTCCAACAGATCCTCATCCATTCTATTCATACACTATCAATTTTCAACCTTTATCAATTTTTATTTATACACATGACAAATGCCATAAGTATAAGCATAAGTGAATTAATAATTATAATTATTAGCAATAGTTCATTCCCTCATACTTTCCAATGGACATTCCATATGGAATGGAATCCATTAATAACTTAACTATGTTACCCAAACATGGTGAATACAAATTCTATTTCCATATCATTTACATAGTCATAACTTTTTTTAAATATTTATCACTTACCTTACAACTATGATGGTTCTCAACTGATGACCTTTCGAGCCAAATGACATCATCTAACTTCTACTTCATTTTACCATCCCTTTCATATTCATAAAATATAATGTATATATCATCGATGCACAATTCCAATTAAGGAAACTTCCTTCTTATGTTATTTTCATAGTTGTGATGTTACTATCCATCTTTGTTCATGTTGAACTAGCAAGGTCGACCCGGTTGTTATATCCTCTTCTTATGCCTTCTATTGTTGTTCATCTTATGTACAAGGTGTTACTCAAGGTCTTGTTCTTCTAGATGGGTTTTATTCAACTCTTTTCCATAGCTCCTTTTCTTTCCTTTCCCACAACAAAAAAACCATCAAGGCCAAACCACAAAAGGCAAGAAGAAAGAATGAAAAACAAAGAAAATCCACAATAGAAACACATGACAAAAAAATGGAACAACATGGTCACGACTAAAACCAATGAACAAAGACAACAAGATAAAATATGAAGTCAACAATAATAATAGAGTCATGTAAAACATCCCCATCATTCAATAATTCCCAAAAAACTCAGCCCCTTGAGTTTTGGTGTTTAGTATGTCCATCACCAATGTATGCACAAAATCTTAGTCAAAGTACTTTCCAAGGTTTAAAACAACCTCAAAATTTCAACTTCCCTCTAAATAGTTGGAGAAGGACTTTTAAATATTTCAAAGGGCTTGAGGGGATGCTCCTTTGTCTCTTTCAGCATTATAGGTTGCAAGTACATATGTTTGGAGATTGTATGAGCTCTTATTCTTCTTTCACTATCTGTTATGGAAATATCTCTTCACATGTGCCTCTCAAAAGTACCAACATGAAATTGCCTTTCTTTGCTCTCCAACCTCGTGATGTTCCTTTCTGGCCTTATCGTAACAAAATTATTTTACATCTCCAGAGGTTAATACTTGTTGTAGTAGCTCTTGCATGTATGATAGGTTTTGTAGTAGCATTATGATAAACCTCGCATATTCTTGCTACTTTCTAATGAGCCCTTCTTTTTCTACCTTGAATCTCTTTAGCTGAGCTTTCATGCTCTTGAAGGGTTTTTCTCTTTGAGTGGAACTTTCCCTTTTCTTCACATGATGGACTTGGTCCATCCTACGCTGCACCATACTATTTTCCATGCATTTATTTCTTACTACAATTGGGTCTTCTTATGTGCTATCTCACACACCCATATGTTTGTTATGCCAATAGTATGCATTATGATATTAACCATGTTGGTTTGTTTCTATTCACACATCTAGAATCCATGTCAATCACACAATCCAAGAATTTAAAAATAGCATGTCAACATGTTTATACCCATGCTAGTCAATAATTTGAAATTAGCAACCATGATGTTTTCAAATTTAAAATCTTGTGCTTCCCTTTATAATAAACAATATATGGAAAAAAAAGGAAATTACTTATCCAAATAAGTTTTAATCATTTAGGTTCAAGCCTCCTCAGGTTCAACATTGAACCTTAAGCTCTAATTCTAACTCTCACTTTCATTCCCCATCTAGTCCAAGTGTTGAACCTCACTCTAATTCCACTTTGTAACACTCCCTCCTACCCCTTGGAATTTAGAAGCCTAGAAAGAGGTGTTAACCCCAACCTTAATAACATCATTATAAAGATGTGGTTAAAAGATTCCTTCCCACATGAAGTGTACAAAACTCATTTTATATAGTACCATCACATTTATATCATTGAGAGCTTTCCAATGATTTAAACTTCATCTCAATCTGGCCTCTAGATTGGAAGTTATGCCCTTTTGAAGTTTAGGCCCTGTAACCCTTGCCACATCAAAAAGGACTCCCCACATGAAATCCACATGGAACTACTTCATCATATGAAGCCCAACATGGAACCTTCCATGTCATAGTGCCTTAATGTCGCATCCTTAGAAAGGAACTCAATTTAAACCTCCATGACACACCACACTATATTGATATCATTTGATAGGGATGATCACCATATCACAACTCTTGTCTACCCCATTCCCATGGTAGAAATGAACACAAACACCTTTGCGTTCATGAGGTCTGTAGTGACATGTGCCACATCACCAACACCACATAGGACACCCAATATAAGTGGCACCAAAACCCACCACCATGTGTCACAACTACTTGAATATCATATTTCTATTGGAAATGGTACAGATCGTTGGATGCATTAGGTATTTCTTAATAACTTGAAATTAGATTCATTTTGCATACAATGTGAAAAAAAACCCATCACTGTCATTAATTTAGAAGTGTTAGACCATATCGGGTGACAATTAATGAATTAATATATGTTCAAGTTTTGAAATTTATATGAAATTATAACCATTAGATCAATATGCACTACACAATACCTTCATAGACTCTAGCTACAGGGTAGTGGTGCTCCTAGCGACATGTACCACCATGTTAGTGTCACATTTTAACCCCACATCAGGTGGTTCCACTCACCACAACCATGGGTAACTTATTGTCATGTAAGCATAGGACTCAAAATCACCCACATTTACTTCATCTCGCTGGTGTCATAATGACATCACGGTGACATCCTCTTACCGCATGGCATCCTTTAGTGGTGCCATGTGTCATCCAAAAACTGAACACTTGGCCATTTAAAAGGCCATATATGTCTACCATGTGTGACATTGACAATGATCCGCATGACAAATCCTGCCACTCCATAGGTACATGTCATTGTAAATTTTCCTCTAGATTCAATAGCTCATGTGATTTTCTAAAACACAAGACAAGAATCTACTTATAATTTCAACAACATAAACTAATAGATTGATGAAAACAATAATCAATAAGAGGAATATAATCAATTGCACATAACACAATATTTCTTTGGGGAAAGCAACAGCTCAAAACCCCAACTATCTATATTACATTAATTAGAAATTGAAGATGAAAATACAATGCTTTTTCTCTCTAGAACAATCCATGCACAAGTATAAACAACTCTCTGCCTCACAAGCCTGCTCTGCCCAACACTTAGCCAATTCTACTACCTACCAAGCCCCCTATTCCCTTGCACAATTCCTAAGAGGATCAACCCATATTTAATTGGGAAATCCTTCTTCCAAAACTGCACAATCCAAACTTAGGTCCATAATTGATTACATGCATGATCTGTACAACTCGAAAAACCATACAACTGATAGTACATTGTCCCTAAACTCTAGTCTCAACAGGGTCTTTCACTGAACTAACATGCTTGATTTTCTCTTGAGTGAATCTCTAGTTAGTTGGAGTAGCACTGAGGATGCACCACTGCACCAACTGACTACTAGAACTCTACTAGTTCCTCCAACAGTTAGAACTAGCTTAACTAACCATAACTCAGTCAAACTGAGTTATCTAATTACAACTCAAATAAACTCATACTTAACCCCTAAATTTAGGGATCACACATACATGACTATAGAAAGGCTTCCAACTAGAAATTATAAAGTTAATAAAGTTAATTAAACTTAATTAACTATTTACAAGTTGCTATGAGAATATAATTCGATTTTAATTTACAATTTAATTCAAGGACAAATTAAACTGAAATTTCTTGTTGCCATTTATCAACACTCCTTGTCAAGAAGAAAGGGATTATCAGCTACCTTGATCCTATCTCTGTGAAACCAAATTTACATCTTGACAATGCCTTTGTCAAAAGGTCAACATCTTGCTCCTTTGTGGGAATGTACTCCAACAACATAATTCGCCTCAATACACAATCTCAAAGATGATGATATATATTGGATATCAATATGCTTGGGTTGTTCAGGAAAAACTGGATTTTCAGAGAGTTTGATACAACTATGATTATCACAGTAAATCACAGTTGTATCCATCTACTGACCAAACAAACCAACCAAAATCTTCCTCATCCAGATGGCCTCACATGCTTCTTTAGTTGCAGCCATGTACTCTACCTCTACTAAACCGAGGCAACCAATCTTTGTTTCCTGCTATATCAATAAACAACTGCTGACCCAATATTAAAGATCCCTCCTGATGTGATCTTCCTATCGAATGGACTCCCCACCCAATCTGCATAAGTGAAGCCTTGAAGCTTCACTCTATATATCCATCTGTAACCAAAATCCATACTGAGTAGTGCCTCTGAGGTATCTCAACACATGCTTGGTTGTCATCCAATACATCTTGGTAGGCCTAACCATCACTTGACTAAGCTGGTTAACTGCATAGCACATGTCCAATTGTGTGTTCACCAAATGCATGAGTGAACCCACAAGCTGCATGTAAATAGTATCTTCCACTACTTCACCCGAAGTAGCATCCTCCTTCCTCCAGTTACCTGCTAGAGAAGTTTCCATGGGTTTACTGCTCTCCATGTGGAAACTTTTCAGTATCTCATTGGCATACTTGCCTTGAGAGACAAAAATTTCCCCATCACCTTGCCATACTGCCATGCCCATAAAGTAATGCATGAGCCCTAAGTCCTTCATCTAAAACTCTCTTGCAAGATCCTCCTTACAAGACTTGATCAACTTATCATCACCTATCAGAATCAAATCGTCGACATATAAAATAATGATAAATAATTTACCTTCCACCACAATGTGGTACAGGTTCGCATATACTTCACTTTTTGTGAAGCCAAACCCAGGGAAGTAGCTATCAATCCTGGTGTACCAAGCATGGGGTGCTTGCTTCAGCCCATACAACACTCACTTGAGTCAGCACAAATGTGACTCACAGTCAAAGGTCTCAAAACCTTCAGGATGCTCAATGTACACCTCTTCCTCAATCTTTCCATTAAGGATTTTTTTCTTTACATCCATTTGATGTATCTTCCAACCCATCTGTGCTAATATTACCAATATGGATCTAATTGATGAGTACCTTTCAATAGGAGAAAAGGTCTCATCATAGTCAATTCCCTCTACCTATGAAAATCCACGGGCCACAAACCTAGCCTTATGCTTCTCCACACTACCATCTACTACTTTATTTATCTTGTAAAGCCATCGGGAGCTCACCACTAACTTGTCTGCCGGTCTTGGGACAACATCCCAAAAAATATTATGAACAGTGGAGGCATACTCCTCCAGCATGGCATCAACCCAAACTAGTTGTTGCACTGCCTTCTGAGAGGAAGATGGTTTTGCCTGAACACATATGCTCATAAGAGACATGTATCCAATGTACCTCTCATGTGACCTCCTATGCCTACGTTGTGATGTGGGTGCTCCCACATTCTCTCTCACATCTTGCAATAAATTTTCAGCCTCTCTGGTGCACATTCTCCCATCTCTGGAAAACTCTTCCTGAGTGGATGTCTCCATTCCCGGATCCTTTGCATGTGGCTGATCGACATTAATCTGAGGATCTTCAACCTTAGGAGCTAAAATATCCTCAACCGCATGTATTTGAAGCTCCCTTTCAATGGAACATTGCATGGCCTTCTCCTCATCGAATCTAATATCCCTGCGAACCACTTTCATTTTGTTGGTTGGAAGGTACACCCAATAGTCATGAGGTGTATCAGTGTACCCCATAAATATCCCCAACTTTGTTGTTGGCTCAAGCTTCTTTTGTGCATCTTTGGTCACATGGAAATATACTGATGACCAAAAAATCCTGAAGTGACCAACATTTGGTCTTTTCCCTGAGAAAGACTCCTCTGGTGTAATCATCCTAAGAATCCGATGTGGGCTTCTTTTCTGCAAATAAATAATTATGTTTCATACCTCAATGCACAAGTGTAGTGGTAGGCCCTAATCATGCAACATTGCCCATGCTGCCCCTACAATGATTACGTTCTTCCTTTCGGCCACCCCATTCTACTGTGGGTTATGGGGTTCCTTCAAATCTCGTTTAATCCCTTATTCTGCACATATGTTCTTAAACTCATTTGAGACATACTCACCACCATTATCACTCCTCATAGATTTAACCTTCTTGCCAATCTCTTTCTCGACCAATGCTTTAAATTCACAAAACTTTCCAAAATTTTGATCTTTCTTCTGCATGAAAAATATCCAACATTTACAAGAAAAATCATCAACAAATATAACATAATACCTGTGTTTTGTTGTATATGTTGTCGAGAACGGTCCACACAGATCTAAATTGACTCACTCTAGAATCACATGTGCTCAACTATCTCTGTCATGAAATGAAGCTTTGGTGAATTTTCCCAAAGTACACCCTTTGCATGTTTCAACTTTCTCTAGTGTACCACCTATAGAAATATGATGCATGATTTTCAAAGCCCCATGATGCAAGTGACCCAAATTCCTATGCCACAATTCACTGATGTCTCGGCTTTGCACCTTTTGTGTTTTCGTTCTTAAGGAAACAAATATTTTACCTCCAACTTGTAGAAATTCTTCAGCTAAATCCCTATCCTCTTTCCCTATCCCATGGCTATATGACGAAGGAATGCCTTTCCTTAACTAAAGATCACATCATAGCCTCTATCCTCCAACATGGCAATGGATAACAAGTTCTTCTTCAACCCAGGAACATACATAACATCTCTCAAGGTGAGAGGAGCACCCGACTCCCTTTGAATAGTAACCATACCCAATCCAATAGCACTATACCTATTGTCACCCATCTCGATATGCATATGGAAATCCTTCTCCTCTAGGTCACTAAAGAGCTCCTTGCTGCCAGTGATGTGGAATGAAGCTCCATTGTCTAAGTACCATACACTAACCATAATTGATCACACCATGCATGCAATGAGGGTAAAGTCCAATTCGAATTGAGAGATAAGAGCCTCACCCGATGCTCCTCCCGAAGACTTCTTCTTGGACTTCTTGAGCGGATAATTTGTAGCAAAATCACCCAGCTTGTGACAATGAAATCACTTGACTTTTGACATGTCCTTCTTCTTTCCTCCATGAAAATAATCTAATTTGGAATGGGACGCCTTCCCCTTCCCTTGTTTGCCTTACCTGCTAAGACATAATTTTCCTCATCATCAGTCTTTGATGATGAACCATCTATAGTGTTCCTTTTGATCTCTTCTTGCATCAAATTTGACCATAGCCATTCCCAATCTAGCAGCTTCTCCCTCTCATTGACAGAGTTCTGATAACTATGCAAACTCGTGGGGAGTTGTAGAAGAGCTAGGCTCACCATATCATCCTCAGAAATGGTAATCCCAACACTTCCAAGCTCATCTCGACAATAAGTGAACTTGCTCAAGTATTTCTGAATTGAGTCGCCCTTCTCCATCTTGTTCTTTCTGAGTTTTGCCTTCAGTGCTAACTTCCTATGGTCATTGTTATTCTGAAACAGGTCCGTCAATGTCTTCCACATTGAGTATGGAATTTGTTTGCCATGGAGACTTGATACAATGTGGTCTCGAACTCCCTAAAGAATAATCCACCTCGCCTTTGCCACACACTTCTTCCATTTGGCCAGATCATTAGCATCTGATGCTGGTGGCTTAGGAATGTCTTGATCAATGAATTCCTTGAGGCCATTGTCCTCCAACATTTCTTCCATCCTTTCCTTCCATGCTATGTAATTCGAGTTTCCTTTCGAGGCATACTCGAATGTCAAATTGTAGAAATCCATTTGCCGATCCTGAAGTATGAATTGCAAATTTGAATTTCACCTATAACCCCAAACTCGAAATCTCCTCTATTATATTTTCTTCAGTTCTAATACCAAGTAGATTTTCTTGTAGATTAAAAAACACATATAATTTTCTAAAACACTGTTATAGCTCCAAATCTCAGTATTATGGTTTGTGATGCTGCACTCATGGCCTAGGGCAACCCCTCCTTCCAGACCTGGTCCAAAATTTAAAAAACAGTGTTTTATTCCTTATACGTGACATTGCCCTGAGTTGAATGCGTGTATACGCAGGTAGGCATATACCCAACCCTTGTATATGTATTAAAACACTTAAAAAAATATAAAACTCCTTAATTTCGGGTGGAGATCGCGAGTTTTACCTGCTGATCACCTTTTAGTGCCTGTGGCCCAACTGTTCCCAACCAACTCCCAACTAAAAAACTACTTTGGGAGAGGTATAAAAATACCTCAAAGGGAAGGCCTAAGGGAGGACAGAAGAGAAAGAAAGGTTATTATACTAAGATTTTTTCCCCTGACCAGGTCTGAAGACCCTTGTGCCTTCTGCACTTCCCCCATTTGTACAAGAAACTCTTGTTTCCTTGTGTGTTGATGTTCATCCACTACTTATGACATCATGGAG